>PVKA01000571.1:103516-191998 GCA_004027165.1 Ctenomys sociabilis | reverse complement strand
CAAATGACAGGTGTAGGACAATGTGCATTTTCCATGGGAGGTACCTGTTTCTCCTTGAACACTAAACAGGAAAGAATCAGGAAGCATGATGACACAGGGGAGGAAGGAAAGTAATAGTCCCAGATCCCCAAAGAAAGGGCAAGCAATAAAATGCAAACACAAGCAGGGGAGGGGAAGAGATAAGAATGGGAGCAGATGCAGGTAATTTTGTCAGAGGGTATGCAGGAAGGCAAGCCTGTTCTTGTCCAACTGCCTGTAATTCTTTGTGAAATATCCACAAGGACAGCTGCTGGTAAAGGTAGAGAAAGGGCAGCCCAAACAGCAATTTGAGAAGATGGACCCTACTGGTTAGAGGTGTTTCTAAACACACTGTAAACGTATACCAATTCCCATGGGCGTGGAATAATAGAACTCTGGGGTAAAACATAATACTATACTAAATATACATAACATAATTTAATTTTCCTTATACATTTTCATTTCCTGAAGAGTAAAGATGTTCCTGAACTTATGGTGAAACCTGTCCTGATAAACATACTGTAAAATGAAAACATTGTACACTGTAAATGCATTGAATACACCTAACCTTAGCAACACAGGGGAATGTTAGTTGTCCTTCCTCAAGATCACATGGCTGACCAGGAGGTGTGACTCATTGCTGCAGCTCTGTTATGAGGGTGTGATATATTACCTATGTCTAGCCTGTGAAAGATCAAAATTCAAAGTACATGTGGTTCCTGCTAAATGGGGGCATTTTCACACCATTAGAAAGTCGAACATTATGAGTTGAGCTTATGTAACTCAGGGACTATCTGTGTTTTTACAAATATCAATCATAATTACAGTATAATCTGCTTGGAGAAGTGTAGGAGGAATAGAGAAAGTGCTGGTGGTGGAAACTACTGGCTGACAAGGTTCATATTGCTTTATTATATGAAGATAAATTCCTGCATAATAAGGAAAAACAAATGGGTTTCTCCTAATGTTGCTCTTAATACTCTGTTTCTAACTCCACATATAGGAAAAAAAGAAATTACTTTTCCTCTCTATATATACATTCAACACCAAATAGTTCTATAACCAAAATGGGTGAGTTTCTTGCACCAACAAACTTTTGGATGGTTCACTGTCCTACAATTTAATTCAATTCTGACACTATCTCCCCAGAAGTAGTAGCATCAGATCTCACAGATGAAGGGCTGTCTTATAAGGCTGCTCCTCACTTCAATCACAGGAAGACAGTTGGCCCCCAGGTTTCCAGAGCTTCTGCCTGACTGCCTACAAACTACAAAGTTTCTAGGACTCCCTCCTCATGTTCAATGATTTCCTAGGTTCATGGGTCCCAGGAAAACAACTTGCTGTTGCCTATTACAGGGGCTACTTATGTGAATACATTTGAATGTCCAGGTAAAGGTACATGAGGCAAAGTCTGGAATTTCCCCCATGGAGGATGTGCCACTCTCCCAGGACATGACATACTCACCAATATGGAAGCTCTGGATTAGGGGATTTTATGGAGGCTTCGCAACATACGCATGATCAACTGTTAACTCACTCTCTAGGTTCTCTCCCATTCCCAGAAGAAGGAGCAGAGGTGGGACTGAAAGTTTGAAGCTTCTGATCACAGCTTGATGTTTCTGGTAATCAGATCTCATCCAGGAGCCTGCCAAGGGTCATTTTTTTTTTCTTTTTTTTTTTAGAACAAAAGATGTTCCAATCATCCAGGAAGTTCCAAAAAGATTAGTAGCTGTGTATCATAAACTGAGGCCAAAGACAAAATATTAGAACAAAAGACACAGCAAGTACCTTAATCACTCAGGAAATTACAAGTGAGCCCTATGCCAGGACTCAGGGCAGAACCTGAACACGTATTTTTGTTGTGTCCTGCTTCCCTGTGCCTTTAGGTGCTCATCTATGAGCCATGCACTTGGACAAGAACCAGATGGGCTTAAAGTCTTACAATCCACGCATGAGAGGGGTCTTCATGCACTGGAAATTCTGGCTCTGGAGCATCGTTTCTGAGGTTGTTTTCTTAAGAAGTAGCCCAAGAATGTATTGAATTAGCACAGCTTCCATTTAGCACGCTGTGAAATTCCCCTGTACTAAGAATCCACGGTGTGCACATGACCTTCAGAAATCTCCCTCCTGAACAACGAAGAATATACCTGAAGTCATATTGGGTTTAGAACAGTCTTCTTTAAACTAATTTTCATTAAATTAGATGATTACAAGGCAGATAATTGCAAAGCTCATTTTATAAAAATGAGTAATAAATTTATTAACCTTCAATTTAAAAATTAACGAAAGCATGATGGGGAGAGACACTTCCACACTGTTGGTGGAAATGTCAGTTACTATAGCTGCAATGGAAATTCCTCAAACAACTCAAAAGAAAACTACCATACAACCCAACGATACCACAGCTCCAGATATCCTCTAAAGCATCAGAGTCAGTGCATACTATGGTGAATATGTGCATATCCATGTTTATAGTGACACAGTTCACTTTAGCCAAGATATGGAACCAGCCTAGGTGCCTCTCAATGGATGAATGAAGAAAATGTGGTACATATCACAACGGAGTATTATTCATCCATAAAGAACAAAATTTTGTCACTAGCAACTAGCAGGAAAGTGGATGGAAGAAGACATCACCATGGTAAGCAAAAACAAAATAAGCCAGACTCAGAAAGACAAGTGTCACATGTTTTCCCTGACGTGTAGAATCTTAAAAAACATAAAAGATGAAGGGCTGCTCAGCAGACTAAAGCACTTGCTTAGGCAGAGCACAGTGGCCAGGTTCCATTCCTGGTGTGCTGTGCATGCCCCTCCTTGGGGTGAGCTGAGACAGTGACTGAGACTGGGCATGGTAGTGCAGTAATCCCAGCACTTGGGAGACTGAAAACTGGAGAATCACTACGAGTGCAAGGTACATAGTGAGACCCTGTACTAAATCAAAAACAAAAACAAAAACCACTCAGTCTCATTCTTGAGGGAGAAGTAAAAGCTGGACACCAAACCAGGCATGGTGGCACACATCTGTGATCCCAGCTCTGTGGGAGGCTGAAACAGGAGAATCACTGTGAATCTGAGCTGAGACCCTGTACCAAAAACAAATAAATAAGATTTTTTAAAAAAGATGACATGAAAGTAGAAATGAGATTCCTTTTAGTCAAGAGCAAAGTAATAAGGTCAAGGGAGGTAGAAGGTGTAATGAGGCAGAATATAATCAAGTGTATTACACAGATATATGAAAACATCCCACTGAAATCAGATATTTTTTAAATTTATTTTTTATTTTATTGAAGTACAAATATCAGTGAGACAGTTTTAAGACACCTTAATAGGATGGATTCGATAAATTAATACATTGCAAATTGTTTTCATAATGTTTTGGTATCATACAAGGTGCCTACATGATGTTATACTTACAGACATTATCATAGCAGATGTTTCTTATAAGCAAATTAAGAGAGTACAGCTGTTTATTTATCTTATTTTTTATACCTGATCTCTTTCCTTTGTGGCTCCATAATCTCCTTGTTCAGAAAATTTGGGGCTCAACTGAGTTCCATGATGTTACCGTGCAGGTTCACCTGTGTCCTGAGTCTTTGCTGAACTTGAAAGGCTAGGGCCAAAATGTTGGCTGACCTTGCAGCTCTTCTATTTCTCCAAGTTTGATCTGTGATCTTAGGTTGTTAGCCATCCAGAAGAAAAGCTGATTAGTACCCTGCAGCATATGCCATTCACTTTGCCTTATCTGACTCAATTGTTTTTAGTTATTGTTGTAAATTTCTATTTGTATTTCTTCTTTTCACTTCTTACTCTAGGGAGACTATATGATATTTACACATGTGTGTCTGGTTTATTTCACTTATGAGTATATGTTCAAGTGGTATCCACTTCAATATAAATGCTTCAAGTTTATCATTCTTAATAGCTGAGTAATACTCCATTATATAGAAATACCACATCTTTTTCAACCATTCCTCATGTGATGGACATCTTGGTTGTTTCCAAGATTTTGCTATCACAAATTGTGCTGCTATAAACATAGGTACACATATATCACTATGATATAATGTTTTCAATTCCTCTGGGAAAATTCCCAGTAGGGGCATAGCTGGCTTGAATGGGATTTCCAGTCCTACTCTTTGGAGGAGTCTCCACACTGATCTCCACAATGGTTGTACCAGTCTACATTCCCACCAGCAGTAGAGAAGCGTTCCCTTTTCCCCACAACCTCTCCAACATTTGTTGTTGGCTGATTTCCTTATGATAGCCATTCTTTCTGGAGAGAGATGGTATCTCAGTGTTGTTTTTCTTTGCATTTCACGAATGGCTAGGGATGTGGAGCATTTTTTCATATATTTATTTGCTTCTTTAATTTCATCCTCTGAGAAGTGTGTATTCATCTCAGATGCCCATTTCTGAATTGGGGCTTTAAGCTTGAGGGCCCTGTTACATCTTAGTTCTTAGTAGTGATTCCCTTCTAGACAGAAGACCTTTGTCTGATTGCATTTTTGTTAGGATTTTTTCAAAATTTGTGGGTTGTCTTTTCACTCTGTTGACAATTTCCTTTGACGTGCAGAAACTCCTCAAGAAGAGTTGATCCCAGTTATTGATGAAACCAGATATTTTAGAAAACAATATAAAATGAAATATTTGTTAAAAAGCAAAGACACACCAGCCTCACACTAAGCTGGCGACCAAAACCTGGTGTGGTGGTACACACCTGTAATCACAGCGCTGGAGAGACTAAGACAGGAGGATCACTGAGTCTGAGCTGTGCAGCAAGACCTTGCACCAAATAAATAAAAATAAAAGATTTTTTTAAGCAAAGAAAAACTGCTAAAGATACAAGAGGAATCTCTTTATGGGACTTAAACAAGGAACTGTTTTCTGTCAGTCATAAATCACTCTGTTTAAAAAAAAAAGATGTATTTATCTTAAAAACAATATAACATGAAATAAATAAATAAGGGAAATAGAATATTTCTACTCTCCTGTCACTGCCTTCTCACATTATTTTTCCCTACAGATCAATCAACTTGCTACTTAGTAATAAACACTGGTTCTTTTCTGCAACGTTTGGCTAGTGTTTTATAAATATTTGTTATGCTAGCTCAGGTAAACCACCTTTAAAACAAGAATGTGTCAATAGGTATTTATTTTACCTTGAGCCAACAATAATATTATGGATTATTAAAGTTTGCAATTTTGACCGCTATGTTGCTAAGTGTGGACATTTTTTACTACATTCTAGGACAGTGCCTAAAACTGACTTTCCTGGAAACGCTCTGAAACATAAAGATACACACAGAAGAGCTGTTGGGGAGAGCTCTTAGGAGACATGCTTCCAAAAAGAGAAGACAGAACTGAGCAGGGGGACAAGCCAGGACATGATACATCCACCACTGAGACCTCAGCTACTCCCATGGGGGCCCTGCAGCTAGGATGACCTCGCTGTGTTGTCTCCAATGGAAATGTGCCATGTTCCCTACACATCACTTAGGCACTGGCTTGGGGGCACTGCAGAGGAGAGGGTACAGAATTTGGCAAGACCATTCTATGTGGGTGGAAGTGGGGTCCAGGGGGAGACAAGGACAGAGAGCTGTCAGTTGCTCCTCTCAGCAGCGAAGGACGGTGTGCCAACACTGAACTGGACTGGCTGGTATATCACTGAACCCACCAGTCTGCCACTTTGTGCAGGTCCACTTCTTTCTCCCAGGTTTGACCTACCTAGGACTGGCTTTTCCAGGAGTTTATCTGGGACACCACATGGAAAGTGAGAAAGGCTAGTGGAGTGAAGCACTGCACCTGCTGCCACCATGGATTTTAGGGTCATGATCGATCCTCATTATTCTCCTCAGGTGGTGGCTATGGCTAGCATCCTGAAACAAGAGGCACGCAAACACCCAGAGAGCCCCCAGGAATCACCTACCTGAGAGCCCAACACACGCTCCCTCTCTGTCCCACTACAAAGCGGTAGCCCTGCCTCCTTCTGCCGATGAGGGGTAATTATTCTTACCAAAGTAGTGATTCCCTTCCTTACACTCTTAGCAAATGTGGTTCAAAGTATCCAGGTGGCAGCTCACACTTAAAATGTAGTTGGGCCTTCTATCATGCCCTTGGATGACAGAGCCAGCCTCCAGCCCCACTGAATTCAAAGCAAAGATGGAAAGTGCACATTTCTTAAATGGATCACTGGAAGTGATGACATAAAGGGACATCTCCATGCTGTGCTTCTCAAACCATTGTATTTTATTAGGATACAGAAGTGATTGGGGATGTAGCTCAGTGGTAGAGCACTTCCCTAACACACGTAAAGCTCCGAGCTCCCTAGTGCTAGGAAAATGGAAGAAGGCTATGGAAGGCCACAATGTTTTCTTGGCAGGTAGCACAAACTTCACAGGGTATCATCTCCAGGACGGAGCCTTAGTCGCATATTTGAGGCCATCACACCCTTGTATAGGTCTGCTTTATTCTGGGTGATACAACATGTCACAGAACCAGAACAACTGGACCCCAAGGCTGTGTGTCAGAATTCTCTGCTGCTTTGCTTTGAGTAGGTCCCCAGATGAGTCTTTGAGGAGCCAGTTCATGATGGACAGCTCTGGCTACACATCGCCTCATAGTCACATGCTCTGTCTTTACAATGGCCCAGTGTCCACAGAACCAGTTTTTGGATAGCTGATAATTTTTGTATCATAAAGTATGTCTTTGCGTCAGAAGCTCCAGAAATCCATGAATGATTTTCCGTTTGGGACTTGCCATGACTTTTGTTTTCCCTATAAGTACTTCAAATGCTTGCAGGTTTTGAACGATGGTCATTTATCCATAGATGTGCACATGCAGTGAGTTGGTGGGTGGAGAAAACCCCTCTGAAACGTTATAATGATTTGTGGTTCTTCGAAGCTCAATCATAGCCAAATATATATATATATTCCTTCACATTTTTGTGTTCCTCATTGAGTATTGCATGAGTGACATTGGTATTGATTCCTGCAAAATATGCAATAGGTAAATAAGATCAGTGCTGTAAATCTACGGCACACAAAGGACTGTACCTGGCAGACCGTAACTGTAGTCATAGGGTGAGAGGTAGACTTTCTATACCTGTTGGCGACCACTGGCTGCCTCATTAGTGTAACCTTTTCTTAAACCTCTGTGCCTTTGGATTTGGGGGATGAAGTGAAACAATAGTTTTTACATTATTATTTAATTATCTCAGAGTTATTTTGCTCACCATTATACCAAGTATTGAAAATAAAGCTATTGCAAATCTCTTACTGCATAGCAGCCTATACTTTCATAAAATCTCTTTCAACTCAAGGTAATTCATGTTTTAGATAGTTCTTTTCCAACTGAGTCTGCTAAACTATAAAGATAGTTGGATTTTTTTTTAAATAGAAACATTCTCATAAAGGAGGAAATAAAAATTTTCAAAAATTTGTAGCAGAATTTTAAGCAGTTTAACACAGGTCTTAGTGAAAAAGAAACAAGCCAAGGATGGTAGTGTACATGCTGTAATCTGAGCACTCTGAGTAGCTGAGGCAGGAGGATTGCAAGTCTAAATCCAACCTGGTCAACTTTGTGAGGCTCCGTGTAAAACAAAAATAGTAACAGCTGGACATATAGCTCAGTGTGAAGGCCCTGGGTTCAAGAACCAGTACTGAAAGGAAAAAAAAAGAATAAGAAGAAAGAGGAGGAGGAAGAAGAGCAGGCGAAGGAGATGCAATCCCATGATGGATTAGTTAAGTCTGACAAAATTTCAGAAATCATTGCAAAACATGGTCACACTTGCTGAAACTGTCGTTTGCATTTAGTCAGCAATTTCAACGTGACAGAGCAGAATCCATTGCTGCTATTGTAAGAGCTGCTATTGAGCAATGACTCAAACCTAAGACATCCCTGGGTTGTCAGAGAACACTGAAAAGCAGCTAATTGGCTCATTAAAAGTGAAGACATTTTGTTCCAATTGACTCAATAGGCACTGACAAGGAAACATTTCTAACTATACCTGTTATCTCAGGGATAAATGTAAGTTAAAAGAAAGGATAGTTATAAATTATTAAGGTGCTCACTGTATGATAGCAACTATTTTTGCTATTGTAAAATTTTGTTTGATGAAACATAAATACAACTAAGGAATTAGGTGCCTCCGATGGAACAAGTTCTACAGTTGGATGACATAAGTTTCTGTTTGCCTAGGATCTATACCTTATAGTTCTTGGGTAAATTCTGCTGTGCATCAACAATAACTATTTGCAAAAAAAAAAAAAAGTTACCTCAGCCAATTATCAGTTTGCACTATTCTTATTAAAATTACAAATAAAGTCACATCTTTTTTAGAAAAATTAATGTTGCTAAGGAACAGTATAAGATGCTTCTTCCACATATAGAAGTCAAATGATTTTCTGAAGGAAACTGTCAGCAAGATTTGTAAAACATTAGTGGTACAATTCAATTTTTAGAAAGTAGACAGATTAATGAAGATTAATGAACACAAGATACAACTTATAATTTGCATTTTTCAGAAACTTAAGATTTCAACTTCTATCAAGTCAATGACAATAAAACACATATTAGCAGACTTCATTGCAAAGACTTTAATGATGGGAAAATGACTCTATAATATTCAGGCATCAGCTGAAATCAATGGATCACTCGCTGTGAGCGGGCTTAGGAATTATTCAGATAGTTTGTCAGAATTTTAATCAGAAAGCCCTCCAGGGCAGCATGGCTTCACAAGAACTAAAATCTAGAAGACACTACCCATTGTCTTGTAGTTGAGCAGAAGTTACCACTCCTTTAGACAGGAGCCCCAAGTCCCCACAGTGTGTGAGAATCCCAGAGGTGTCGCTCACATACACTAATCCATTAGTCTGGTCATTCACTTGCTGACTGCATCTGGCCTCAGCCATGCTGCAGTTATGCTCAGTTAAATGCCACCCAGACAGCAGTTATCAATGTTCTGTACCAGGCACAAACCCTTGACACCTGCAGCTCCCGATCCATGCAGCATGGCACCATTCAGCAGCAGTGACCACACAGGAAAAAAAAGAATTGGTGGTCTGTCCTTTATATCACAGCATGTCTGTCCTTTGCATCACACTACAGTAACATTTCTTAAACTCAAACGTATTTTTAAACCAAAAGTCAGAGAACTACTCTCTATCCCTTAGTCTTTATGGCCCAATGGAATTCACACCAGGCCTTCTCGCTGAATCTGAAACTGCCTTTGAGATTCAGCTGTCCTTGTATTATCATTTGCTCCCATTGGGTTCTTAATAAACTATAGCTACCTGAGATCATAAAATTAACACAATTCCAATTGCTTTTTGAGAAAGTTTATCAGCATTTGTGTAAATCAAGTCAAATGAAAAAGATACAAATAAACTGAGATGGGAAAGAAGTGGTTATTTTTTTAAAAATTCCTTTATTTATTACAGTGTCTCGCTACACATCACAGATTCTTTGTTTGCGGGGGTGGGGGGTGAGCTCAGCGGGCCCTGCGGGGAGGGGCTGGCATGGCATGTGGTGCTGGGGCTCGAACCGCGGTCCCTGAGAGGCGCTCTAGACCGCTGAGCTATCTTGCCAGCCCAAGAAGTGGTTATATATGTTAGAGTCTCAGTTTTGGCCATGCTAGGATTCTTTATTACATCCTCATGGTAATTACAAAAGACTTTTCTGAGAAATTTTTAAAAATGTAGATTTAGGGGCCAGGGAGATGGCTCAGTGGAATAGACACTTCCCTGGCAAGTGCAAGGGCCTGAGTTCAATCCCTGGTTCAAAAAAAAAAAAAAATGTAGATTTAGAAAACAAAAGATCTAAAATGTATTTTAGAGATCTAGATTCTAGTCTTATATATTTCACTAATTTTCCATGTAATCTCAGGGTTTATGAACACACTTCTGGATGAAGTATATTAAAGAGTTTGCAAGGTGGCTTTGAAATGCAATACAGTGATTGATGTTTAAGTGCTTTGACAGGCTGGAGATAGCTCAGTGGTCTAAGTGTCTGCCTGGTAAATGCCAGGACCCAGGTTTGATCCCTGGTTCCACATGTTGTGCTGGCCCTGGAACCTTGGGCTGGACACTCTATGCCAGCCATTGAGACTGGGCATAGTGGCACACACCTGTAATCCCAGCACTGGAAGGTCACTATGAGTCTGAATTGTGCAGCAAGACCCTGTATTGAAGAAGAAGGAGAAGGAGAAGGAGAAGTTTCTATTCACTGTGAGGGATTCTTTCATTTTTTGAAATAAAATTGGTTATTCATTAAATTCAATCATCTGCTTATTTCGTTATGAGATTCACTGTGTTTCTAGATCTTATTCCTCTAAGGGTTGCATGAGATGAATGATTATAGAGTTTTGTCCTAAAAGACTTACAGATTGTACACCTTAAATCCTTTATTTTTCAGATGAGGAAGCCGTGCGAAGGAGGAAGGTTCTTCTGCACTGTGGCTGGTAGAACAGGTCAGGCACCCACCCCCAAAAGCAAGCCATACATAGTGCCCATTCTAGCACGCTGCAGAGGGGCACTGTCAAGGGCATTGCTTCTCCTTTTCAGAAACTAATTCCACACAGCTGCTTGTTTGTGGACTTCCAAGTGCTCTTTGTCCACACAGTTCCTCACTTCCAGAGCTTCCACACACCAGTGCTCATGGAACCCAGATTTTTAAAAAATTTTTATTTATTTATTCATTTGGCACAGGGCCTCACTATGCAGCCTGGATTCATAGTGATCCTCCTGTCTCAGCCTCCCCAGCAATGGGATTACAGGCATGCACCACCAGGCTCAGTTTTGGGGCTGGCACAACACACGGTACCAGGGATCTAATTAGGTCCTTGTGCTTTCCAGGCAGATGCTTAGCCACCAAGCTATCTCCCCAGAACCCAGATTTTAGGAGGATCAGAGGTGCCCTGCTGCCCAGCCAGTGTGTGTGTGTGTGTGTGTGTGTGTGTGTGTATGTGTGTGTGTGTGTGTAAGGAATAGCCAGATCAAGGGTCCAGACAGCTCTCTGACAAATAAAAAATGGTATTTATTGATATCCTTTTCTATGCTTGATATTATTTGACATACTAAAGATATAGCATTTGACTAGGCAGACAAATCACAGCATAAAGCTTATATTCTATTGCAATACTAGACATAGAAGTGCTAAGTATATGTTAAAGCTAACCTGTTCCTGGGAGCATAAATATATTCTTTCTTTAGTTGGCTCTATTGGAATATTTCTTCTCCATCTTGCACTAATATTCAAGCTTTAGGTTTCCTACTGGCAGTTTCCAAGTTCTTGAATCATTTAAGAGTCTGCTATCCACAGATGCCCACATGTCATGTGAGAAACACCTAGATATATCTCAAGTGTCTTCTCCATGATAAATAACACATGTATTTTAATAACATCCTCAGTGGCATTTATGCCCTAGACACGGAGCATCCCTCAACTTAGCAGGGAGAAGCAAGGAGCAAGCTTTTAATATCCATGTCTGACTGTTGTGTTTTCCCTTCACATCTTGGAGCAGTGAGAACTCATTCATCTTCTTTTTTTTTTTTTTTTTTTTTTTTTTTTTTGGTGGAGGGTTGTTCATATTCAGTGACAACATGAGTTCTTCTGGTTGTAATAGTGGTAGCAGGTGTATAAAGCTCAGGTTAGGGGTCAACACGTCATAGTCAGAACCCGGATAAAACTATGGGCTAAACAGGAAAAGCAATAGAGAGTTGAAATGCAACCTGATAGGGCACCAAAGAAAAGAACAGAAATTACAACAGTAGTATAGTGCACAGGTGGTAAGGCTTCTTACAGACTCATTTCTAATCCATTTAATTTGCAAACAATAAAAAGTTTCACTTCATGTGATTTTGATGTTTTGATATGTAACACACTTGTATTCACCACTTAACAAAGGTGATAGTGTTTTAGGAGTCTCTTAATTCCCCACCACATTCTCTTCTGTGCTATTTTTTTCCCTATAGATCCTAGGATAACCAAGCTCTGGGATTTGTTTCTTGCGCCAAAAGACAATATCAGTTAAGTACTATTCTCAGTGAGACATCGTGGCAAACTGTTATACCTGTATCTAGATGTCACAGATCTTACTAACATAATCTGAAATAGGGCCTGGAGAATTTACATGCAGCAAGGATCAGAGGTGCTCTGCTGCCCAGCCAGTGTGTGTGTGTGTGTGTGTGTGTGTGTGTGTGTGTGTGTGTGCGTGCGCATGTGTGTGTGTGTGTGTGTGTGTGTGTGTGTAAGGTATAGTCAGATCAAGGGTCCAGGCAGCTATCTGACAGATATAAAACTGTGGACAATTCACTAAATGGCCTTTATTTTGTCCCTTATAAAACAAGAAGCATATACCAAAGGTCAGGGGCTATAAAAATCATAACTTGGAAAGTACTGAGGAAGGTAATGATACAGAATGTCCATTCCCAAGATCCATCCTAAACCTCAGGAAATAGCATAAGTTTGATTTTATGATTCCCTAAAGCAAGATGATCCATGAAGCTTTGGCTTACTTGGCCCTGCCACATAATCTATACTTGTGTAAGAGTGGAGTTAACCTGTCTTTGCAAGCCCAAATATAAAATTAACTTCTGTGGCTGACTCTGATTCTTCTCAGGCAAGTTCTGACACACTTAACCAAAGGCAACTTTATAAGATTTCCAATATAAGAGCCAAATGGCTAATGTTTCTGTATTACCCACCAAAAAAAAAAATCAAAGGGAAAACATTATCCATCCAAAATTTGGAAAATGTGATTTGTTGGTGCTTGGGGCACATGGAAAGCAAACCAAGCTAAAATAAGTATTTGGCAATGTGAGATTATTCTTTGGTTTATGCTTTAATTAATGCTATTTTTTTCCAATTAAAGTGTTTATTTCTAAATCCCCTGATTAAAAAATACAACTTACGGAAATGAACATCTAGGGGGAAATATTATCTAAATGCTTTGCTTACTGGTGTTTTAATGTTATTGTATTTTGTAGGAGGGTTTTCTTCCTGCTAGAAACCACAGTTTTTTTTGGACAGAATGACTGTGTTATACATATAGCTTCTAAAAGTAGGCACTTCTGTCCCAAGATTTATCTTATAATCCTCTCATCTGCATCTGTTACCTGATTGCATCTATTACGAGTTGGGGGAGGTGTTTTTTAAAGCACTGAAACATCGCCTGGCAAGCGTAAGGTGCTGAGTTCAATCCCCAGTTCCACAAAAACAAAACAAAACAAAATAAAGCACTGAAACAAAGTTTAATGGAAATGCTCAGAAATCCTAGAAGACTTACTGTCTGGCAAGAACTTGTTTAGCAGTGTTTGGGTAGTTCAGCAGACTATATGTAGAACTTCAGATATTTCTCTTCTTTTTTTTTTTGGCAGAACCAGGGATTGAACTCAGGCCCTTGTGCTTACCAGGGAAGCACTTACTCCACTGAGCCATCTCCCCGGCTTCAGATATTTCTCTTTGAGAGGCGTGAACAAATTTTAGTGCCAAATAAAGAATAATTATATGATATTAATTTGTATTATAAAAGGAACAAACTCAAATCTTAGCAGATGAGTTCTTCAAACTCCTGCTACCTTTATAGAATACCGAGACTGACAGTACATTCTGTGCTTCACATAAGAATCAGATCATTCTAAAGTTGCCTGGATTTTGAAATTGTTGGTCATTTACAATAAAGAGACTTAGTGTCTTTACCATTAAAAAAGAATGCACAATGTGTAAAATTGGAATAGTCATTCTATGGGTAATAAGGATGAAAAAAATCAAGTTGTTAACTTCATAGAAAGAAATATGCTGTACTTGTAATTCATTTAGTGTTAATAGTTTTTATAAACTCAGGGGGAAAATGATATGATATAGTTAGCTGAAAGCAGATATCAAAGTTGCTATTCAGTAGAAATTTGGTTTTCAATTGCTAAATGTCTCTTGTTTAACCTGTCCAAAAAAAAAAAAAAAAAAAACTAGTTTCATTTGCAATAGAATTTAAATGATCCTTGTTCATAAATATTAAGGTGCTACATTAATTTTTAAATTCTTATGATTTAGCATTCTACAACACTTCATCACACATGTATTTTACCACAAGATGTTCTTAGTATAAAGCATATGAACTTACAGAGAGACACAACAACATTTGTTGCATGTAATAAATTCAGCAGGAGGACAAAGTATATGCTATTGGATCTTTGTACATAAGGAAAGGACGGAAGCACAGATGTCTTGGTATTCTAAGTGGGCATCTCCAGATTTACATGCAAATACAGTTGAACTTCAGACAGCATGGCTATGAACTGATTCATTTAGCTGTGACACTTGAAAAAAATTCATAACACTTGAAAAGCTTTGCAAGCTGCATCCCCCGGAACTATTAAAAGTTTAAGAAGAAGTTAGGTGTCGTCACAGTATGAGATCTATGTGGAAGAAAATAGTCTCTCACCAGGGAGTACTGAAATATTGCACAGATATATTTCAAAAACTAAAATTGCTGGGTGTGGCAGCACACATCTATAATCCCAGCATTTGGGAGGCGAAGGCAGGAGACTTGCTGTGTGAGGCCAGGCTGACCTACCAAATGCATCACACACACAGTTCTAGCACTCAGTTTTCTTTTTGTTTTGAAATTGGTACTCTAGGGCCAGTCAAATAGCTCAGTGGATTAAAGTGCCTGCAAGCAGATGCAAGGGGCTGGGGGTTCAATCCCTGGCATGCGATGCTGGTCCCACCCCTAGGGCGCACTGAGACGGCAATTGAGTATTGGGTACTCAACCTGGGTATGGTGGTGCATGCCTGTAATCCCAGCTCTTGGGAGGCTGTAAACAGACAGATCATGAGTCCAGTCGAGCAGTGAGACCCTGAACACCCTGTAGACCTTTCCCTAAAATAAAAATAAATAAAATGGTCCTCTAAAAAGATAAGCTAGTTTTCCTCCTTGTCCTCACAGTCCATAGCTGTGTACATTCCATGCACACCATTATAACAGTCTGAGTTGCACAAAGAAGTGATGTGGCCTGCAATACTGTTTCTACTTCCTACCAGCTTTCTGATTCAGTACGTTTACTTCTCTGTTTTGTTAAGCTGTACAATATGAGCCTGATAATTCCTCTCTTGTCATGATGCTTAAATGAAAGAGTATCTCTAAAATGCATAGCATGTTTAGAATACAGCAGGTAATCAAGAAAAGATCATCATTTTTGTTATGGACACAAGTCCTAGAATATAGGACTATTAAAATAAAAGCGCTCCTGCCCATAGGGAGCTCACACACACTGCTACTGCACACAAACCTGCAGATCAAACAGAAAGTGTATGTCTGGCCTATGATGGAATGAATACTTAATATAAAATAACTAAAATCAAGGAAGATAGAAAAGGAGTGGAAATATTTAGAAAATAAATCTTCCTTGCCCCCCTCTATCTCTCACAGTTTTCACAGTGACTTCATGTCTCTGATAGATCTATTTCTATGTTTTCAGCTTGTTCACTTAGTTTATGAGAATGCAGGAGTAACAATTCCAAGCTTTTTAGTTGTGAGACAGACACCTAGAGTTCCCAGAAGGTGGCACATGCCTATAATCCCAGCATTCTGGGAAGGTGAGGCAGACTGCAAATTAGAGACCAGCCTGGGAAGCTTAGTGAGACCCTGTCTCAAAATATTTTTAAGAAAGGGCTAGGGTTGGAGCTCAGTGCCAAGGTCCTGGATTCAACTGTGTGTACTAAGGAAAAAGAAAGAAAGAAAAAAAAAACTGAAAACCACTTGGAATTTCTTTATAAATTCATGCTCAAAATATCTATTGTAATTGAAAAGGGCTAGTGTCAAATTTCAGTTTACTATTATTCTCCATAAATTCAAACAAGTACACATATTTGTTTTAATTCTTTAAAGCTAAACAAAGGTTTACAATGTGTATTATTTCCTAAACACTTCCCTTTCTAAGTACTTTTTTTTAAAAATTGTTGTTATGAGTACACTGCAGAAGATAAAGGAAAGGGCTAAGTGCAAAAATAAGCAAGGATCACCTATGGAAAGCTGTATCTTCTGTAGTCTGATATACTTTAAGTTGTATGCATCTGATGTGTTTCTCGCCCCCTTCCCCCTTGAATCTAATGGATTCAACTCACAGTTGTGACAGGGTCTTCCCAGGTCACTAAATTGCCCAAGGCGAGTTTGAACTTGTGATCCTCTTGCCTCAGCCTATTAGAGTACTGTAATTTCAAGTGTGCACTGCCACACCCTACTTGTTTCACATTTTAGTTATTGTTTTGTGAAAAGTAGTAAGAGTTTTTAATCACCAAAACAAGAAGACACATATAAAAATTAATTGTGACAACTTTAGACTCTAGCACTTCTCTATGGAAGGTCAGTTCCTTATGTGAACAAAATGCTACGTAGGGCCAGCCAAACAGCTCAGTGGATTAAAGCACCTGCTCAAGCAGAGGTAGGGATCGAGGTTTGACCCCTGGCCTGCTGTACCGGCCCCGCCCCCCAGGGTGTGATGAGCCAGTGACAGACTGTGTGGTGGCTCCTGCCTGAAATCCCAGCTCTTTGTGAGGCTGAACACAGAGGGATCACTACAGGTCTGAGTTGTGTAGTGAGACCCTGTAGACCTTTACCCCCCAAAACAAAAAATGCTACTTCAAATGAAATGTTAAAAAGCAAATATTTGAGACTATATCCACAACAATGAACATGTTCACAGTGAGAAGTACAAAGGCAGTTTCTCTTTAGTAAGATGTGTGTCACATAAACATTTGAGCCTCATTTTATTGAAAAAGTCTTCCACTTGTAGAGAAATTTTTTTTATTGTAGTGGGTACTTAATTTTATTTTATTTTTTGGTGGAACTGGGGATTGAACTCAGGCCCTTGCACTTGCCAAGGAAGCGCTTATTCCACTGAGCCATCTCCCTGGCCCATTGTAGAGAAATTTTTTAAAAGTAATTTTTAAAACTATGTTTTATTTGTTTTTTTTTTTCAGAATTAAATTTTATTTCACATTGATAGAAATCATGAAAAACATTTATGCTGTTCTATATTATAACAACTTTTCAACAGAACAGTTCTTTCTATAAAAAAGATCTTACTGATTTGTATAACTGAACTAAGTCCACAGTTCTTCAAGATAAAGCAGAATAACTTAGTCAATGATTGTTTTAAAAATTTTAAATGCGGAAATAAACATATGGATTCATTATAAATGTCTTATGTAGTGTATTACTTCCAAGATCAATTAGCACCTTAAAGATGCATTCTTAATATTGTTTTGGTAAGTTGAAATACAGCAGAAAATCTAACACAGTTCAGAAATGTTAAACATACATTTTTGCTACATTTTAAACTATATGGTAATAGCCAGGCATAGTGGTAAAGGCTGTAACCCCAATACTCGGGAGACTGAGACAGGAGGATCTTTGGGAGTTTGAGACCAGCCTGGGCTACACGGTGAGCTTAAGACCAGCCCAAATGTAGCAAGACCCTGTCTCAAAAAGAAAAAAAAAATTATATGGTAACTGTACCATATCTATAGGGTTCTGATTAACCTTTATTATACATGAAATTGTTTTCAAATATTTTTTTGCTATTAATCTAGAAATTCTGACTATTTAAAAATCAAATGATTGCCATTTTATGTTTGCACAAAAGATTAATTTTAAAAAATAATTTGAAGTCAAAATTTCAAGTAAGACCACTGGCAGACAAAGCAATTTTATCTATTAGATCATTCATTTTCCGCAGGAGCTGGTTTCAAACATACGTACAGCAAATGTAAATTCAATGTGGCAGACCCCGATAATTTTAGAAGTCAGTCTTTTAAGATCAGTCTTATTCAATATTATCAGAATTGAAGATATTAAATAAGTATACATTTGAACTAAAGTATAATGACTTGAAATATGTAAGAAATTTAAGTAATGTTTGGTTTCTTTTAAAGTGTATATAGATGTTAAATATGGTCTGCCTGTAATTCAGGAGGTCAAATTACAGCGGGTATTGATGACAGACGTCTATGGCAGGGAGGCAATGTATTTGGTCTGCTATGAAGAGTAATCATGAAAGACAACTTTTTTTCTGAAATGAGAAATTATTAAATAGAACTGATATCAAGGAAAAGAAAAACCTGGTCCCTTAAATTTATTTCAGGCCACGAAATTGGGGCCATTCAATGAAGAAAGCAGTGTTACTCTTCCCTGGCAAAAGCATTACCCCTGATACCAAGACTAATGAAGAAACATCGCATTCTGATGCACTGCAGCTGTTATGTATGATGAACACATACAGAAAATATGGACACTGCACCATGGCTGAGCAATTGTGGAATAAATCCAGGGACTAAGTCATGGCATGCATAAATCATTTATACCTAAACTGTTCATGTTACCTGAACCAATTTTTGTCAGCAATAATTTTCAAATGATGTAATAAAAAAATCTGGTTGTAATAATGTATTATTTTGCTGACATATGTCTGAGAAAAAGAAACTCACCTATTTTAATACTAGTATATTCTGGATCACCTTATAGAAATACATGTATAGAAACTTAAAAGATCATAGGAAATGTCATTTATTATACATCATTGATGTGTATTTGCAAAACATTTTAACACTGCAAACATGGGAGGTGGTAGGACTGGCCTGTGGAGAGTGTGCCCTCCACGACAGCACAGCTGGTGCGCTTCTACTCAAGGCCCCTCAGTGAGTCAGTCCACCAGAGGTAGGACTTCATCAATGAACTGCTTGACATCCATCTGGTTTTAAAGGTTACATTGGCTGGATTTACCACCGTTTTTAGTTTTTCAGCAGTGAGGGAACCAAACATTAGGGGAACTAAAGGGTCGCAGTCTCCATGGCACTGGAGAATAGAAATATCTTTGTTAGCACCACTAATAGGACTCTGTGGAAACAAAGATCAAAGTGGAAGCCAGCAACTCAGCGCAGCGACGCCCGCCAGCTTCTGCTGGGTGGTGAGGACGGTGTATAAGGACAGAGCTCCTCCCTGAGAAAATCCTCCCAAAATAATTTTGTTAGAAGGAATGCCAGTGGGTGGGGAGATGGCTCAGTAGAATAAGTGTTTGCTAGACAAGCACAAGGGCCTGAGTTCAATCCCCGGTTCCACCAAAAAAAGAACAAGGAATGCCATTCTTCACCTCTTAACCCAGCTTTAACATTTTTGGCTGCTGTTTGATTCCAGGTTTATCCTCCTGGGTGGAAGCCCGGTGATATCAAACCAAGAAGGCATAGCCATGTTCATATTTAATGTTACAGTTATAACAGGTGCGTGTGGGCAGATATATTTGATATGTGAACTTCTGATACTGGCAAAGGCTTCTGCCCATCCATGTCCAGTATCTCCCAATCCATGAAGGAAAATAACAGACAAGTTTCCCTCAGCAGCAGCGAGGGTCCCCAGCCTCTGGAGATGCCAGACCTCCAACTTCTGTGCGGGCTGGGCTGGAGGCCTGACTGCACTGTCCCGGACGTCTTCCCAGAGGCCTGAAGGGGACACCCCCTGCCTAGGCCAGGAGGCCCGCAAAGCTGCCCACAGAGGTCCCTCCTCAGCCCCAGCTGCCACTCACCAGGGTGGTGGCTTTCCGGGCGGCGGGAACAACGGCTGGCAGCGGCACAGACATGTTATTGCAGCACATCCACCAGCTCAGCGGGCAGGCCTTATTTATTTATTTGGCACGGAGTCTCAGACTCATAGTGATCCGCCTGTCTCAGCCTCCCCAGGGCTGGGATTACAGGTGTGCACCACCAGGCCTGGTTTTGAGGGCTGGCACAGTATGACCAGCACAGCATGTGGTACTGGGGATCCATCCCAGCCAGTCACTTATGCTGCCGACCTATCCTCTAGCCAAATAGCTCAGTGGAGAAAGTTTTAATTCTTCTACCACTTCTATCCCACACTAATTTTATATGAACCTGAAGTTCAAAACTGTAGTAACCATCTTTACACTAAAATTTTTAATATCTAGAGTTTGGGGAGGCAGCTCAGTGTGTGTGAGACCCCAGGTTCATTCCTAGCACTGCCTCAGGGAAAAAAGGTAACATGAAAACAGGAGACTGAATTTTCTCCCTTAGTTTTCAATCAAGATGGATTGAGACTAACCTCATTTTGTTCTATGATAGAGGGAAGTATCCCTTCTGTGGCAGTGGTCCAGGAGGCACCAAGAGGCAGGAAGGAACGGCTGCAGGACAGAAGGATCCATTAGGATGACTAGAAAGCAAGTGACTCCAGGTGAGATTCCTCCTTAGCCTGGCTGTACCTCAATTTTAAACAGAGGTCCTAAGTGATAAGGTGGACCATAGTCCCAGCACAGCCAAGACCCAAAGTTGCCCAACTTTGACCCCTCTACATCAGGATTTGTCAACATTCACATTGATTGTGATAAAAACAATCAAGAAGTCTTAATTTTGGAGTAATGAAAACATTATTTACCTTGCAAGCAATGATTAAAGTTCTTACCTAGGACACCAAACTAGGTCATGAGGTCCCCCCCAAATCAGTGCCCAGATTTCTTTAGCTAAAGCAATGCAGAACAGTATCTTCTGCACAGTATAAGATTTACACTAATGTTTCTCAAAAATAATTGTGTCACCAGCTCTGCAGTTGTGGGGTGCTTCTGCCTCTCGAAGGTGGTAGGTATCCTTGGTAGTAAGTTTGTGTGACATGCAGCCTGCATCTCTCAGCCCTGCCTGTTGCTCAAAATGGTGAGTCTTCTCCTGGGTCTGTCTGTGATCAGAGAACTCATGATGACAGGTATAGCTTTGGTTTTCACCACTAGGATCTTGTCACATACTGCCAGTGGCTTTGGCAGAATCAGGGTAGTGGGGGATACACTGGCCCCTCCTTTCTCTGCCTTAGCAAGGTGATGCTTGCACTCTGGAATCACTGGTTTGCAGGGGATGCTGCCCATGTCTGCGAGAGGAGCCATGGGTACAGGGTCCTGCAGGGCACCGTCATGGCTGAATGCCTGAAACATGCTTGCAATCCAAACCACTTGATATTAAAGTGAATTTCCCTATAAGAAATAATGGCAATTCAGCCAATTTGTTCCACAAGCTAAAAATATTCACATAAAATGATTGTAATGCTATCATATAAAACAATAAGAAAATATACAACATATTCAAATGAATTAAATTGCACTTACCTTTGGAAACCTTTAAGGCTGGTGTGAGGGAGATGAGGAAGGGGGAGACAAGAGATGAAGAGGAGGGTTACAGTGTAGGATGACTTTCACTATCACTAACAGAATGACCGATACTATTGGCTCAGTGGGATACATTTCCTCCTGTGCAACTTTAACAAGGAACCTCTCCAACGGCACTGGCTTTTGCATCCTTTGGAGGATTTCACAGAAATGTGACACTGCATGGCCATTAAACAGATTCATCTTTCATACTATAGGCTTATTCAGGTAGAGCTTTTCCACAAAGCTTTGCAATTTCCCACATTTTATATACCTCCTCAATTTCAAGTAATGGATTCCTCCACCTTTTTTTCCTCTTCTGCAGATGATGTCTCTTCCATTACCTCTTAATGTTGGGAGACAATCACCCACAATCCCATGGGAGCACCACAGGCTCAGTTGTGCTCATGTGAAGTACAGGATCTCACGATGCAGCTTGCACCTGTAGTAATCTTCCTGTTGTCAGCCTCCCTAGCATGGGGACCACAACTGTGTGCTGCCATGCCCAGACTCGGTGGCCTGCTCAGCACACCTGGGGGAAATGCTGGTACAGCATGGGGTGCTAGATGGAACTCCTGGCCCCTGCCCTTGCCTAAACAGGTACTTAGTCTGTTGAGCTATCTCACCAGTCTCGCATACTACTCATACTACAAGACATTGCTTCTTTATTAGTTAAAGTTTATTAGAAATGTTGGCTTATGTTGTGTACACTTGCAGAACAAGTTATTGCATTCCAAGACTTTACTATAATCTTCTTGCCTACGTAGGAATTTCAGCAAGACCCAGGGATGGTGGTACATTTATGTAATCCCAGAATTTGGGAGATTAAGGCAAGATGATTGCTGTGAGTTTGAGATAAGCCTGAGCTACATACTGAGCTAAAGACCAGTCTGAGCTACACAGTGAGACTCTATCTCAAAACACACACACACACACACACACACACACACAGATACAGACACAGACACACAAATAACTAAGGAAACAAAAATAAATCCTTCAAAGAGAGTTGGAATGAATCTTGGATATTTATAAAGATAAAATGTGACTAAATGACTTCATCAGGATATACATATATAATAATGATTTAAATGCATTTGTTAGTGGAAGGTTGATTTAAAAAAGGGATTTAAAATTTTATCACATGGGAAATCTTGCTTTTTTAGGATTTTGGTATTTAATATGATTGCTTCAATTGTGGAATATTACCTGATTCCTTTGTAATTACACAAAAATCAGTTTGTTGTATACCAAATTATTCAAACAGAAACTGTATTTTATACTTTACTTGAAAGATAAATTTGAGTTATTCTGCGTAGGTTCTTTGAAATACTAAAATATTTAAGTGACTTAGATTAGCTACTTTCAAAATGCTCATCTTTTGATATTATAAACATTATATGCTATTGCTATAATCCTATATTAGAAGCATTATATTCTATGGCTATAGAAATAGCTATAAATATTATAAAACAGGAAATGATTGAAGATTTCTGCAACTATCCTCATACATGAAGGTGGGAACAACCTGAGAAGTTTCAATGTGGGGGAAAAAAAAGTATATAATTGGAATTCTTGAATAATTAAAATTGGCTAAATGTAGCAGAAGCACAAGTAATTATTTCTAGCAAAAGCATAAAATTGAGGATCAAAGTGTTTCCCAAAGGGCTAGCCAGATAGCTCAGCAGATTACAGTGCCTGCTTATGTAGACCCAGGGACAGGGGTCTGATCCCTGGCATGCCCTGCCAGCCCTGCCCCCAGGGCATGTGGGCGAGGTGGCATGCACCTATAAGCCCAGCATGTGGGAGAGTGAAAACATGAAGATCACTATGAGTCTGATCTGTGCAGTGAAACCCTGTAGACCCTGTACTAAATACATTTTTTAAAAAAGTCTCCCAAAATACTCAGCAGTTCAGAGGTGGAGCTTTAAGAAAGTGATTGGATCATGGGGATTAGTCCACTGATATGTTCATAGCTGACTGTGCTTTTAATAGGTAAGGCCTGGTTGGAGAGAATAGGTCACTTGGGAGATAGCCTAGAAAGGCATATCCTTTCCCTATGCCTTTCCTTTCTGTCTGGCTTCTACACTTTCACTCTGTTTCCTAGATGACATGAGGTGAGTTGTTTTCCTTTCCCATGTCCTTCTACTATGAATTTTTGTTTCGGAATAAGCTGATCATGGACTGAAATCTCTGAAACCAGAAGCCAAAATGAACCTCTTTGTCTTTAAGTTATGTTTGTTAGGTATGTTATCTGAGAATAGTGACTAATACAGAAAATTAATACCAGAACTGTGGCCATTGCTGTGACTATACCTATGTGATTGAAAGGTCCTTAGAATTGATTTTTCTGGAAAATTTGAAAAAGTTTAGAGAATTGAGTTAGAGAAAACCTAAAAGGCTAAAAGAACTCGATGGGAAACTTTGGTGGGAGCTCAGAATATCAGTAATGCTGATAAAAATGCAGAAAATTAACAAATGTGTTCAGAGATTTCAGATGGAATTAACAACTTCCCTAGCAATTGCACTAAAGACCATTCATGTTAAATTCTGTCAAAGAACTGTTCTACATTTTTTACAGGACCTAAACTTTGCCTAAGAATGAGTTTAAAGGTAATAGACTAGTTGGTTTGATGGAAGAAATTCCAAAGTAGATGGAAGAAATTCCAAGGTAGCACAGTGTTCAGGAAGTGACTTGGTACTGCTGGCTGATTTTAGCCAGATTTACAGTGAGAATCAGGAACAAGAAACAGAGGATTTTAAAAATATAACAGTTTGGTCAGAAAAGACATGCATGTAAACCTAGGGCCAAAGAAGTTATGGTTCCTGAAGAAATTAGTGCCATTATAATGAAAGCAAGAGGCCGGTGAGATAGCTGCTTAGGCAAGCTTAGGTAAGTGCAGGGACCACAGTTCAATCCCTTGTACCACATGCCATGTCAGCCCTCCCCCCAGGGTGGGCTGAGTCGGCCAGAGTCCAGGTGTAGTAGCATACACCTGTAATCCCAGGACAAGGGAGGCTGAAAACAGGAGGATCACCATGAGTTCGAGTTGCATAGTGAGACCCTGTAACAATCAAAATACATTAAAAATAAACAAAATAAAATAAAAGGCAAGCACTGCATTGGTACAAGAGGAAAGGTACCCTGCAAGCACCTTAGGAACTGGGTAGATCTCACCTATTATAGCATTAAGGGTATATAGAAACGTGCTTTAGAAGAGAGACCCTACTTGCTCTGTTCACTCAGGGCCATCTATGGAAGTTTCTCTCAAGACATGCAGCCTAGAAGTCAGATGCCACTGCAGCCATGATCCAAAAGGCCCACCTACTTCATGCACTGTTGTCAGATGTTAGTGTTGTCTATGGTTTTGCAGGCATGCAAAACACAAAAGTTGTGAAGTAATAGAGGCTTCCACCTGTATTTCAAAGGGAAGTCTTAGAAGTTAGGCAACATAGGACTGGATCAGAGTCCCTGTCTAGAGCCCCTTAGAAAGGCACAATGCATGAGTCAGTGAGCATGAAGTCAAAGCTGAAATGGAGGTTCTAGGAAATTGTAGGTGCCAGGGACAAAGAAAATCTGTCAAGGAAAGCTGCAAGCAGTAAGAATAGCAATAACAGCTAAGAGTTGCCTGTGAGCTGCAACAAGCAATGCCACATGAATGGAACTGCACAAGCCCTTTTGAGCTCACATCACCCTGTGATCTACATGCTAGACATGTGGCTAGGACTTAATAGTTTGCCCTGCCAAGTTCTAGACTTTCTTTGGTCTCGTTCCTTTCCATTCCCCTATTTCTCCCTTTTGGGATGGGAATATCTGTTCAATGGCTATTTAGCTTGGGATTTAAAAATGTTTTGTTATTGTTGTTCTTGTTATTTGTTTGCTTTTATAGGAACAGCTAAGAGTTGTCTTGAATCTCAGAAGAAAATTTGGATTTGCACTTTGAATAATTGTGGAACTGAGATTTTTGAGATTATTGGAGATACACTAAATTTTTTTGTATAATGAGATGAACATGAACGTTTTGGTCTCAGGGGCAGAATGTTATGACTTAAATAAAAATATTTCCCATTAAGCTCGTGTGTTTAGAGGTGGGGGTTTGGAAAAATGACTGGGTTATGGAAGCACTAACTCCTTCACTGGACTGATTCATAGATAACTTCATATATGTGCTGTTAGATCATGGGACCTCATTAGAGGAAACAGGAAACTGGTAGGGTACATCAGGTTCAGGCCCTTCTTCTCTTCCTTCCCTTCTCTGTTTCCCAGCTACCATTAGGAGAGCAGCTTTGCTCTGACATGCCTTCCACCATGGCTTTTATTAGTATTGCAGTGACCAATTTCTCCTCTGTACCATTTTTGCAGATTGAAACATTACTGGAGCTTCCTTTCTGATCAAACTCACACCATTTTAACTCATTCTGCTGGGCTGTTTGCTCTTTGATTCTCAAATAAATCTGACTAAAAACCTCCCACAGTAGCTATGCCACTGCCTCAACATCAGACTGCCTTGAACTTTTTTCTGCAAGATCAGTCCATTGTCTTTAATCTCAGTCTCAGTCAAACCTCTAGCATGGGCAAAATACAGGCAGACAAACTTTCTGCCAAACCATAGCACACATCATCTGGAGTCCAACAATCAACACAGTCCTTTTTCCCAGCAGAAACTTCCTGCACAGGATCTTTTCGACAGGATTTCTTTCAACATTCTGGTATTCTGACCAGAATCTCCCATCTAAGACAGCCTATGGAATTTCAGCTATGCTTTCTCAATCGGAATCTTAGAACCTTTCCAAATTCTTCCCATAAGCCAGTCTCAAAGGCTCCAGAACTACATGGTCAGGTATAGTCACATCAATGGCCCCATTCCTGGTATCAAATTGCTTTAATCACTCTTCTTGTTGCTGAGACAAAACACCAGATACCAAAAGTTTATTTAGCTTACCGTTCGTAGAGGTTTCAATCCATAATCAGCTGGTTCCAAGACATGACAGACAGGCAGGCATTGCACAAGAGAAACAGGTCATTGCAGGCAAAAGGTGGCAAAGCAACAAGGGACAATCACAGCTCTTTCTAAAGCTCACATCTTATTCAGGCCATTTAGGGCAGGTAGCACTCACACCCTTAATTCTAGTGCCCCTGGATCAAGCATTGTACCATGAATCAATCCCAGCATCACACATTCTAGATCTACCCACCTCTGAAAAAGCCCCACCTATGGCTGCATGGGGCTTTGGGGAACATCTAGACTTGGCCACACACACACACACACACACACACACTCAAGTGTGTATAACTTTTTGTAAACTGAAATGGAAGTTTAATTGAAGCAACATTTCCTTGTTTCCTAATTTGAAATGTAGATCACTGTATATACAAAACTCAAGTTGATCAGCAATTTCTCAAACTCTCTTAGAATAAAAACCCAAAGTTGGAATTGCAGTCCTTTAATCTTTCAACAATAAAATAACAGTTCCCTCCTCTCTCCCCCAAAAGAATGTAGTGTCAAGCATGGCTTAATTAGGCTCAAAATAAGTTGTTATTACCAAAAAAAAAAAAAAAAAAAGAAAGAAAGAAAGAAAGAAGACCGATGGGCCTGAAATTTATGGCTCCACAGGCAACAAGTAAATTTTATTCATGGCTTTCAAACCTGCCTCATCCCGTTCACCATTCACGGCTCACCAGGAAGGTTTTGAGAATCCCCACCCTTCAGTCTACACCCTCAAGCGTAAGTCCCCAAATGAAGTTGATCTTTCTCTTTTCCTAAATTCATTCACGGTTGTTTTTTTTTTTTTTTTGTCTTTTTGAGACAGAGTCTCACTGTGCAGTTCAGGCTGGCCTTAAGCTCACGGTTGTTTTGTAGCCCTTTTAGAAACTGCAAATAGAAGTGTCTCTGAAGCCACTTTTCTTATTCTTTATCTGAACCTCAGGCTTATGTCCTCAGTTTATTAAAGCTCCTTCTATCTATATTAAAAGGTTAAGATAGTTTTAGATGTGAAAACTTCCCTTCAGTTTCAACTAGTTGCCCTGAAAGGTTTATCGCAAGAGGAGCGTATTTTACACTTTTGCTAGCATCTTCTCCATCATCGAACTGCGAAAACGCAGGCGGCTGCCCGGCGGTGCAGCCGGAAGGCGGCGCGGGGCCCTGCAGCCCGAGGCCAGCCTGCTTTGTGTCCCGGACGCGCGGGAGGGCCCGGCGACTACAAGCGATCGCATGCAGAGGAAGGCGGGAGGCCAGCGCGGGGTTCGGCCGCAGAATCGCTTCTCAGCAGCGCCCCCCAAAGACGGCCCTGCGGTCCTCAGGAGAAGACAGCCCGGAGTCCCCGGCCCAGCCGCGCCCCTCTCCCCATTCTCTGCCCTCGCAGAGCGCACACAGACAAGCACGTGAGAGGCTCAGCGCGTCCCAGCTGAGCCTCAGCTGGCCGGCCCCTGATTGGCTGAGAGCAACGTGGGCTGGGGTGGGGCCCGGCTGCCTGCGTCGCCCACCATTGGCTGGCGGGGCACCCGCCTCCTCCTCAGGTGAGGCGGGCCGGCGGGCGCGCGCCGGGCTCGGCGGGCTGGCGCGTTCCCTGCTTCTCTCCCCGCCCCGCGCGCCCCAGCGCCTGAGCGCGCCTCCGCCCCTTGCCCGCCCCCTGTCGCTGTCTCGGCTCCTCAGAGCGCAGAGCCACCTCGTCTGAGGGAACGCGAGGTCCGTCCTTGCCGCCGCGGCCGCTCCGGGCATCCTCGGGCCAGACCCTGACAGACATCCCCCGGGAGAGGCTGCACCGGCTTCTGGTTCCTGCCGCCCACCGCGCGGCCGGCCCCGCGCCTCGGCTCCGGAGGCTTTCCCGCCTCGCCCGCCGCCGCTGGCCTCGCTCTCCCCGTCCCTCCGCGCGGGGAGGGAGCAGCGCTAGGCCCGAGCGAGTCTGGGGGCCGCCGCCGGGAAGGCGTCGCGGGCACCGATTCGCCATGGAGGGCGCCGGGGGCGCGAGCGACAAGAAAAAGTAAGCCAGGGCCCCCTTCGCCGCCCCCTCCTCCCGCCGGCGCCCCCGCCCCAGCCTAGCCCCGGCCCGGCCTTTTTGTCTCCGCGCTTCTCCCTCCCCTCGCCTCCCCCAGCCTCGCGGGCCGGGCTCCCCCGCTGTCCACGTCGCCATCTTGTCATGGGGGGTGGGAGACGCCTGCAAAGTGCCTTCCGGCCGGGGTCCGAGCCCCGCCGCTAGCCCGGCCGCCGCCTCCAGTCCTAGCCTGCTCGAGTCTCTCAGGAGGGGACATCACCGTCTGGAAACCCCGGGTCGAGCTGAGCCGAGTCGGGCGCCGCCGCGGGCACCCCGCTTCCGCTCCTTCCCGCCCCGGGTCCTCCGGTCCATTGAATCGCGGCCCGGGGCGGCTCCAGCGCGCCGGACGGGCGCCCCACGGGCCTCGGCTGCGGCTCCCACCCGGAACGCGCGTGGTCGGGGGCGATCTTGGCCAAGGCGTCCCTGCCTTTGTGCCATGGGGATCCCCCGCGACGGCCTGAAGATGCAAACTTTGCAGTTTGCACGTGAGATTTTGTTTCGTTTTGTTTTAATCGCCCTTGAATTTTTTTTTTTTTTTTAAACTTGTCTAACTTCGATGTAGGGAAATAGCATTTTAACAGAACTTGACTTGGATACTTGGGTTTGTGTCACCTGTCACGAGGGCCCAGACGCTATAAATGAATATGCCTCACCCATTCTTGTACAGATCTTATTGAAAATGAAGTGGCTGGTTAAGCTTAGGCAAACAATTTTAATGAGGTTAGGGAAAAAGTATGTGCTTAGAGCAAACGTGATGCAGCAGTAAAGTGGTATAGTAAATGTTCAAAACTATCTCGTTTTCCTGAATTGAAGTGTATTGCAAGAGAGCCTTCAATATACATCCGAATTAAAAATCATTCTGTTGAAACTTAATGCAAGTTTATAAAACACCTTAAAGTTTGAGCCTAACAGATTAAATGTTAATGGATTATAATCGAGTCTGTGGGGTTTAGAGTGAGACAAGTTTCCAATCAGTCCTCAACACAGTGTTATCAAATATTCCAACCTTGAAATTTTTAGAGATTGGAGTTGTGTAGTAAGAGTTGTGGTTAGTAGACTAAGTTTACTGTTAGACTTTCCATTGTTTTGGGAGAGATTAATTTCCCTTTATCAGCCAAAGATTATCTTGCAGTTTTGTCAATCCTTTGCCTGGATCCCTATTCAGTAGAAGGTTAAGTTCTCAATTTCTGTACACCGAAAAAAACCCTTAAAAATTTAAAAAGTGAACAGACAGGTTTAGACCTAATTCCAAGAGTTAACAGAATTAGTTGGCAGTTAATTTTTTAGAAGTGATTACAGGGCTCTTGATGAAATGATAAGCCTGATTCCTTGTATACCTAAGACAGCTTACCTCTGTGTAGTGAGTTTTTATCGTTATGTGCTGAGCTATATTTAAAGCAAAGCATTGTTAACATACTAATCACTTTAAAATACAATATTATATTCATTTTTTGGTATTCATTGCTTACAAATATGAAAAGCAGCTTTAAAATGCTTGAATGAGCTACAGTGCATCAACACAAGTGCTAAATGAGTTTTAGGTTTTTCTTCTGTCCTGTTACTTAAAATTTTCTCATTTGAAAATTTAGCGTTGCTTGGATCAGATGGGATATATATATATATATATATATAATATATATTACACAGCTTGTCTTTTATTTATATATATGTGTGTGTGTATGTGTGTTTGTGTGTTTATATGCTTTTTTAACCATAGAAGTTCTAATATAAGTTAAAAATAATACAAACAGCGAGTGGTTATTCAACAATCCTTAGATGCTGTTGATTATAGATATATCTAAGTTTTTTGAAAGATAAGATTGATGGATGACAATGTTCTTATAGTTTTCCCATTTTAAGTGTGCTCTCAAAGTGGGGACAAGGGAAACAATTTTATCTTTTTAAAAGAAGGCCTAGAAAACCCAAAATGAAGACTTGGAATCAGAACAGGCTGTGTAATAGATTTAACACAAGGCATTTTCTGTTGGTTCCTTAGAGTTGGGACTGGACTTACTTAATAGCACATGTATATACATTTACATGTTTTGAAAGAATGTTAAGTGGTTCATTGTTCTAAGTTTCAGGTTGAAAGCCCTCAAAAGTTTTCCTCAGCAGGTAGTTATTGGATCATTAAAGTAAAAACTCTGAGAATGGATAGTTTTTGATTTCTTAAACTTTGTCCTCTAAAAGAACCCCTCCCATTTATTAGTAAGCATTTTTTCTTGCATTTTGTTTTTTTCCTTTATTTGAAGAATTAGCTTGTCTGGTGGTTCAGAGCATAGGATGTGGAGGCAGGCAGCTCCGAGTTTGAAGTACCAGTCTTGCCTCCAAGGTGTCAGTAGTGTATTCCCTCCATTTGAAATGATGTTGATAAATAATCACCTTACCAACTTCTGTGAATGTTAGATGAGATAATGTGTTTAAATCACTTTAACCAGTGCCCAGAATAGGAGTCCTGGTAAACACTGTGGTTTTAAAGATAGGTGTTGTAGAAATTCTTTTAACTCCACAACACTTAAAATCCTTCCAAATACTTCAGTTTCTCTTGTCTCGAGGTGTGTGTCCTAGATATCCTAAAGGTGAAGAAGAGACTAACATTGCATTTAGAACTTGAAAAGGGGCTCACTTCTTTCTTTCTAAAGCAGTGCATCCCTGGTCATCTTCAGTGTCACTTATATTTCATGAACATCTTATCTACCCAGGCCCCCTCTTATATGCTCCCTTACCCAGTATGTAATAGATTTAACGTAAACATTGTCCGTTTTAAATTCACTTTGGATTCTATAGTCCTAAACACATACATAAGTTATGCTGTTCATTTTACCAAGATATGTCTAAGCCCTTGCAGTTTCCAAAAATTTAGACAATTTTATTCTTTTTTTTTTTTTTTTGCGGTACCAGGGATTGAACTCAGAATCTTTTGCTTGCTAGACAAGTGCTTATTCTACTGAGCTATCTCTCCAGCGCAATTTTATTCTTATTCAAAATAAAGTGATAAAGTATTGCTACTGAAGCACCTGCATTGGTAGAAATACTGTCCTTTATGAATTTTTTGAGTCAAGACCATTGGCTTCCATCTCAAGACAAGTCATAAAGTGTATTTTTGGCCAGCTATTTGTGGTTCAATCTGTATGAAGTGTATTAGTTTGTTCTTCTACAAATATGTATTTACTGAACAAGTTGTTTCAAATTGTTGCAGCTTGCTAGTTTTGTTCAGTACAGAGCACTTCATGTAGTTAGGAGACTATCTGATCTTTCTACCTGTTGACTTCTATTATCTTTGTGGTTCTATGGCTGTCTAGACACTGGATTTTATGGTTACATTCTGTTGTTGTGTGTACAGAATGTTGCATAGGAGGCAACATGGGGATAAGTAGGTTTTTAAGAACTTCAAAAATTTGTTACTATGCATGATGTTGAAGATTGGGTTAAATTACTATGCCATTCATAAATGTCTTCTTCAAAATACAATTTTTAAAAATGTAGATATTTGAAATATTGTATGTTTTTTAATCAAAGATTATTAATATATGCCTGTCCCACTAGCAAGAGAAAATAATCTAGATTTAAAGGTGTTGTTGGATTAGCTTTGTATCAAAAAATTGATTTTATTTTACTTTGAAACTAGTTACCTAGTTGTTGCATTTTACAAAGGCTTTTGCTGCTTGCTTATTAGGATGTGGTGCATATGTTTTCTGCTTCATTCTGATTGCAGAAATTAAACCAAGACAAGCCAGTTTTTTTTTTTGTTGTTGTTCAGCATTTTTAGTGAAAGTTTAACTTATTTTGGTCAGGTATGGTGGCTTACACCTGTAATTCCAGCTGCTCAAGAGGCTAAGGGATGAGAATTGCAAGTTGGAGACCAACTTGGGCAATTTAGTAAGACCCTGTCTCAAAATAAAACAGAAATGGCTGGGAGTATAGCTAGGCACTAGAGCACTTGCCTACCATGTACAAGGTCCAGGCTTCTATCCCAAGTAAAACTTTTTCACATGCATTTGATATTAAAGTTCATGTTTTTCATAATAAAAATTATCCCATAATCTGTTTTCTAGGCATCTTTCTAAAAAGTCTGATATGTAAAATTCAAAATTTGAATCACAAAATATCTTTTTGTCTCCATAACATTTGAAGTTATTTTGTTTTTAAATTGTGGTTAAAAGTGAGGGAGGCTCAGTATAAAATTTCCCATCCTAACCATTTCTAAATGTACAATTCAGTACACAGTTGCATGACCAGTCTCTAAAACTTATTGTGCAAAACTTGAAACTACTCTGTGAACAATTCCTTTTCTTTCCTCTACCTGATGACCTTCCTACCTGCAACCCCCAGCAACCACCATTCTACAAATTAGAATATCCTAGATACTTCATAAAAGTAGAATCGTATACTATTTGTCTGCTTTTATGACTGGCTTATTCATGTAGTATGATGTCCTCAGGGTTTACCCATGCTGTCAGATTTTCCTTCTTTTTAAGAAGGAAATATTCTTCTTGGGTAATATTTTATTGTATGTGTAAACCACATTTCATTTACTTATTCTTGAACAGTTGGGTTGCTTCTACCTCTCTGCCATTGTACTGCTGTATGAGTGTGTAAATCTTTCAAGGTCCACCCTTTGGTTCTTTGGATATATGTACTGAGATTATGTATGTGCTGGATTGCTATATGGCAACTCGTTTTAATTTTTTGAGGAAGTGTCATGCTGTTTTCCCTAGCAGTTGCGCCATTTTACATTCTTCACATAGTGCAGAAGCATTCCCTAACTATATCTGCCCCAATACTTTTTTTTTTTTCCCTAGTATGTGATGGTTTATTTTTTTGGGCTTGGGTAGGGAGTTGATGATAGATATCCTAACAGATGTCTTGAAATGATTATATTTTTAACATTTTGTGGATAACATTGAAACTTCATGCTAGCCACCAAAAAAGGAGAGAGAACCACTTTGCCTGTGGAAGCTCTGAAAGAAATTACATTAAGTGCAAGTGTCTTTAAGTTGAGCATTTTTTAGTGATTTAAAAGATGTAATCTACTATTACATTTGTAAAAATACATATTATAAGATAGTGTATACCTGTTCTGTTGTTGATAAAGCCCCATTTACTTAGTAACTTTGTTTTCAGAGATTTATTAAAAACTACCCCCAAGATGTTATCTTTTAGTTGTTGTAATTTCAACTGTCATTTGAATGTTTCTTCATTTTAAACTTTCATTTGATTATAATCCTAAACATCAAGGTTATTTCAATGTTTGATTTTGAAAATTTATTGTTTTGTAGATGGGAAAATCTAGTGGAGCCTCACTATTTCAATCCTTCACTTGTTTTGAAAGTCACAATATAAGCAAATTAAAAGTATTCATTAGTGCAGTTTCACTTCTAGTGAAAATTGCTCTTTCGTTTATCTTCTTTTTTGAAAAGTTTAATGAAGATATTTTTCCAACTTAAAAAAGTAAGTTTTATGGTAAAAATAAGCAAGGATAAAAGGCAAAATGTTGAAGTCTTTTGAGAATTGGGCTGTTTATCTGTTTTATATCTGAAGATACATTCTTCATAAATCTTTTAAATTCAGACACTAAGCAAATTTCTTTTAAAGTAAAGTGATCTCTCCATTTTCCACTATAAAATTGGATGTTTTAATGGACAAAATTCCAAGTAGACTGAATTTGAAATTTGTGATATTAAAAGAAATATTATCTGACAGTAAACTTTTAGTATTTGAGTGAACAACTTACTAGCGGGAAAACAAAGAGAAAGTAGAGATTTTTAAATCTTATTAAGGATGCTTAAAAAAAATTACATTGTCCTTTGCCCCAGGCCAACTTTTCATATTAATTTTTCTTATGATGTAGAATCCTCATGCTTACTTTAGAACATCTGTCAATGTTCAACTTTAATTATTTGTCACATTTTTAAAATTTGTAGTGTCAGAGCCAGGCTACAGAATGTATTTTGTTAGTAAATATATAACTATGTATTATATACTTAGCTTAGAAAGTAACCCAGTACCCTTTAAGGTATGTTAAAAATGTCTTTGAAGGGCCAGTGAGATAGCTTAGCAGACTAAGCACTTGTTTAGGCAAGTGCAGGGACCAGGGTTTGATCCCTGTCACTGTATGCTATTCCAGTCTTCCCCTGGGCATGCCGAGCCAATGATGGAGTCCGGGTGTGGTGGCACATGCCTGTAATCCCAGCACTAGGGAGGCTGAAAACGGGAAGATCACTATAAATCTGACCTGCATAGTAGGACCCTGTACCCCCCACCAAAAAAAAAGTCAGTTCTTTATATTCATGCACTTGAAAGCACCTGTATGTTTCTATGGAAAATCTGCTAGGTAAATGTGTGAAAGAATGTTTATTCTTATTTCATTTTTAGCAAACTTTGATTAAATACATATGTGACAGCTGTCTAGCTCATAGTGAATAAGCACACCCTCTGGGGCCTGTCAGCTTTCTCTGTGCTTTCATTTCCAGTGTTGTGAGGAATGACTGTGTGTCTGTTCCTTAAAACTGTGTGACAAACAGTAAATATAAATTATAGTTGTTGCTTCGTAGGTAGTACAGCAATAGATGTAAATGTTCTTTAAAAATTCCATCTAGGGGCCAGGGAGATGGCTCAGTAGAGTAAGTGCTTCCTTGGCAAGTGCAAGGGTCTGAGTTCAATTCCTAGTTCTGCCAAAAAAAAGAAAAATTCCATCTATTAGAAGACTCAACCATGGAACAAATAAGTTAAATATGTTAGTGTTAAAGGCCATATTTTAAATTATCAAACTGGGAAATCCTCAAGGAAGGTATTTGGTTCAACTCTGTTGCACTAAAATAAAAATATTGGGAAATTTAGATGTACCTCAGACTTGGCCTTTAGGTTTCCCATGAGCAGTCTGATCCTTCCTAGAGAATGTGATTTATATATGTGTGAATATACCTTCATTTTTGTTTCAAGTGTTATTAAAAATAATACAACATTGCTTTATTAATAAAATAATATAGATTATTTTAAAAAATTATACGAATTTATCAGTTCTCTTTGCAAAAATTGTTAAACTGTAAGTACTGAGTGAAAATTGGAAAGCCCCCTTTACCACTAGCATCACAGTCACTCAGACTTGCTTAAGTTATTACGCCTTAGTAGCTTACTCTGTCTCATAGAGCTTTTTCATGTACTTAATTTATTTATGTAATTTAGAATATATTTGTTCTGCCTGGTTCTGAGTGATACATCATCTCAATTAACTATCTTTTGTTAGTATATAGCTATTTCATTCTTAACTCCTACTTAATATTCCTTAGCATTGGCTATACCACCATTTATTTAATGGTAAGTACATAGAAAAATGTCTGTAATTTTATCCCTAAGAGATAACTACTGTTAACATTATATTTCTTTTCATGTTTTTTATATGTGCACATACATGTGTTTTCATAGACTAAAATTATACAGGTTGGCATACTTTTTTCACTTTCTCTGGCATTTCCTGTTTTAAATTTTACAACAATAATTTAGTCATTACAGAGACAGTATTTCTTCTTGGGTAAAAGCATAAAGTGCATTGGATAGCTGTAATCCTAGTTACTCTGGAAGCAAGCAGGAGGATTTCAAGTTTGAGGCCAACTTGGGCAAATTACAGAGACCCTATATCATCATGAGAAAGTAGAAAGGCTCTGGGGTTGTAGCTCAAAGGTAGAGTGCTTGCCTAGCATGTAATAGACCCTTGGATTCAATTCCCAGTATGGCCAAAGAGAGAAAAAGCACTGGAGTTAGTAGGGTGCCTGAGTTTGAACATTAGTTCTGTCCTGACTAGCAAGTGTGACCTAAATTCTCTGTGCTTTCATTTTGTCTATAATTTCCTCATAGTTATCAACAGGTAAACTATTTAAAACAATGCCTTCCTTCTTAAGCAGCAGTGTTTCTACTTTTTTATTTTCTTAACTTTAAAGATTTTAATCAGGAATGCAAAGATGAACTAGTAAGGCTTTCAGTAACTCATTGTACATGATTTCTTAATAAATTTTCCATTTAATTTTATAATTTTATTACAAATATGTATCACAGGATTCCAAGACTTTAAGAATACAAGAAGTTTGAAATTATAAGAGCCACTTAAAAGCTCACATCATTATTATTCGGAAGTTTCTATAAGAAAGTTTAAAGGGATTATTATTAGCATTCACTCTTTTAGTCCATTGTTTTGTTTCTTTCTTTCTAAATATTAACGTAGTTTTGAGACTATCTTTTAAAGATGTGAGTGCATTTAAGTTGTACAGTTGAATATCATTTAGTGATACTAAATTATGTCTCCCCCCAATTTTCAGCTTTCAATTTTTAGTTTAATGTAAGGTTGAACTTATAATTTGAAGCATAATTGTTGATTTTTAACTAGGGACCAAATTCTTTGCTGACAGTGATTGCAAATTAGTAAACGTAATTGAGATAATAAACTTAAAACTCTCTAGTGTATTAAAAACATCAAATTATGCCATAATAGCAAATACTATTTGGAATGCTATGAAGGCAATATATGACTTGTTTGAAAGTGTTAGACGAGTATACATTTTCTAACCTGTGATAGAGAGGCTTCAGTAACTGCTGCCGTTATTTGCTTCTCCTCTTTTGATGGATTCTGTTACCTATGGACAAAATCTGTGAGCTGCACTCTCATGTTCAGGGTTCTTGGATCACATTGTGAGACCTTCCCCACCATTTCAATTTGATGCATTGCTGGGTTTAGTTCCCAGGTCATGCGTGTGCACACACACACTCCTGTATTTGGGGGCATTTAAAATAAGTTATATTCGCTTATTATAATAAGTTCCCCTATTATTATTAACAAAGTTGTAATTGATAGCCTTTAATTTGTGATTTATATTCTTATATTCTTAGTGAATATAAGAAGCAAAATCATTGGGTCAAAAATATATCAATTTCAAAGCTTTCAGTACTGTGGGCTGTTTATCTTTCAGAAAGTTTGAACTAGTTTATATTTCTAGCAGCATTTGAGTGTCAATATTTTAAAATATTACTGTCATTCATATTTATTTTGTTTGAAATGATGAAAATTGGACGAGTGTGTTATTTTTATTGCAGATGAGAAAACCCAACTCAGGCTAGTTTAAGGAGTCAAAATGAGTTCCTGACTCACGTAGTCTGGGTTTGGTTTAAGGAACAATTAAATCTGGAATCTCAGCTGATGTCTTCAGAGCATAATCCTTGACTCTGTGCCAGCTTATATTGTGTTGATGCCCACAGTTGGGAAAAATTTGCAAGTACTGCCCCACACCTAGATCCATATGGTTTGTGAAGAGAAAATGAAATGAAGCTTCCTGTCTTCCAGTGTCTGTATATCAAGTTCCTGAAAGAATGCTAGATTAGCTGTGCATAGTGGTACACACCTGTAATCCCACCCCTCAGGAAACTGAGGCAGGAGCATTGTGAGTGTGAAGCCAGCCCATACTACATAGTGAGACTCTGTCTGGGGGGGGTTACCTTGCTTGAACTACTCATAAACCATGAGTGGGGGCTCCTGATTACATTAGTTAAATGTCTTATTGCAGATTATTTGTCTTTCTTGCTGTAGATTATCATCATCTCCCATACAGGTTTTTAATGAGCTACTGATTTTTTGTTACAAATCATCTGAAATTGTATTCTGTAGAGCTGTGAAACACAGACATTCTGTAACTGTTCCTGCCATAACTTTCGGAAAGTTTAGAGTCTCTCCTATAAAGTAGGGTTTTCATTTCATATGTTTTAAGAAAATGGTGATAATAACTAAATTTGAACTTTATTATTTTGTATTACTTTAATAGCTGTGATCTTGCAGAAGTTGCTTTATCTGTGTAGGTCTTATTTTCTTCATTTATAAATTGGGATAAGAATAGTTAATGTAGATGGGCTGGCACAATAGCTCAGTGGTCTAAAATATACCTACTTAGGCAGGCACAGGGGACCACAGTTTGATTCCTAGCACCACATGCCATGCCAGCTTTGCCCTCAGGATGGGCTGAACCAGTCCAAAAAAAAAGTTACTATAGGGCCAGTCATGGTGGCACACACTTGTAATCCCAGCTCTCAGAAGGCTGAGGCAGGAAAATCACCAATTCTTCAGGGCCAGGCTGGGCAACACATTGAGTTTAAAGCCAGTCAGAGCTACATAGCTAGACTTCATCTCAGAGAAAAAGAAAAAAGTTACTTCAATAGATTATGCAGAGGCCAGGAAGATAGCTCAGTAGAATAAGTGCTTGCACAAGCGCAAGGACTTATTATTAATACCCGGTTCCACCAAAAAAAAAAAAAAAATTGTGCAAAGATAAAATGAGATATTAGCCCACATGAAATCCTCAATATTTTTTGGTATATAATGGCTTAATTAAATAGAAAATATACTAATATTCATAGTGGTATGGTATTTATTAAATATTTTCTAAGGAGTTTTACTCCTTGACAATGTAATGCCTAGATCCCTCATGCCTTTTTACAGACTGATGTCATTTGGACCAAGTCACTATCGAACCAGTAACAGTGGTAAAATAATTAATGTTTCTTTTCCTTCACTTTGCTTTTTTGTTTTCCCCCTATGATCTTTGTAGGTTAAAGAAGTTACTGGGTTATCTTATATAGTCATATTCATCTAAAATATTTTCCATAGTGATAATAACAAAGTGAAAAAATATTCTCAAGGATATATGAAGCAGAGAATGGTAAGTTAAAGCCTGCTTTTAACTAGACATGGTGGCATGTGTGTGTAATTCCAGTACTCTAGGAAGCTGAAGCAAGAAGATTGCAAGTTCCAGTCCATTGTGGACAAATAAGTGAGAACCTGTCTTGGATGGATGGGCAGACAGAGACAGACTGGGGTATATGAAGGTCCCGATGGTTTTAGTCTCCCAATACCACAAAACATAAAGAGAAACAGAAAGCATACTTTTCGTATACTTTTGGTGTCAAGCATCTCACTGTCTTTTCGGTTGTTTGCAGAAGAATTGGGAAATGCCTGCCTTTGTAAATACTTAGAATATGTATGTGTAAGTGGGTAGTCTTTGGGTAATGTGATTAAGTTGACTTTATGTGTGGCTCTCCCCTTTCTTCAACTGATTATAAGTAAGCAGCATGGCCTATAACACATTATTGTTCATGCAGCAGATATTTGTGTAGCTGCTTTTTTCAAATATGGCATTTTGAAGGGTGAAGCCACAGTTTAATATTCAGTTTTCAGTGATGAATCATTTTCTATAGCATGTTCCATTTTGTGTTTTTTTTTTTTTTTGGATGTGATTTCAGCTTTTAGTTCTTGGAAAACACTAAGATTTGGATTTAACTTTTGTTACTTACATATCAACCATTTAAAGGAACGTTTAAGCCGGGCGTGGTGGGGCATGCCTGTAATCCCAGCACTTAGGAAGCTGAGGTAGGAGGATTGTTGTGAGTTCGAGACCATACAAAAGTGAGCTCAAGGCCAGCCTGAATTGCATAGTGAGACCCTGTCTCAAAAAGACAAAAAAAAAAAAGGAACGTTTACTTGTTTGTCCATTTGTTTTTAGAATTGTCCTTAGAGACATGCATAAGGCATTCTCAAATGAGAATATATTCATTTTTAGCAATCATGGATGTTAAGAAACAAGGAATTTCAATTCTGACTACTGTAGAGATGTCTTTTGAAGCAAAATAATATGTACAAACCTTTGGTATATACCCAGTGACCTCAATCTAATATGCTGCATATAACTCTGTTTCTTTCAGCATTTATTTGGTACCAGCTTCATCAGAAACAATATCAAACACATAGCAATAATTTAGAATAAGTTCCAATTATATAGATACAGATAGTGCTTTTTATTTTAGTGTCAGAATCGAAGTGCAGCTTTGAAATTTTCATAGACTATATCTTCATCTATGATTCTAACCTTTTGAACAAAAGTGAAGTACCACGTCTGCCTTCTGTATGACATCCTCTATTTAAATGCTTGAAGATAGATACCTATCTTCCTTCTATTCTTAAGGCAAAATGTTTCTAAATTTCTTTAATTTTTAAATTTAAAAATTATATATTAAATATATTATTTGTGGCCAGGCATGTTACACACCTGTAATTGGGAGACAGGCTTGCCATAAGTTCAAGGCCAGCCCAAACTACATAGTAAGACCTACTCTCAAAATTAATTGACCATTTTTAATATGGAAAGGAATAGACCATATTAAAAATTATGGAAAGGAATAGACCATATTAAAAATGAGGGGCTTCATGTTTTCAGTTAGAATTTGAGAATCTGTCACTTACTGATCAAGTTACTTACCTTTATATAGAAAAAAATGTGATCAGCTTACTTGGGAGTATTTATTTGGTAACACAGGAGAAGGATTAATGTAAGTTCTCAACTATTGTTAATTTATACATCTGCCATCTTGTCACTGTGTGTGTGTGTGTGTGTGTGTGTGTGTGTGTGTGTGTCTAGTACCAGGGATCAAACTTGAGACTTTGTTTATACTACTGAGCTATCTCTCTAGCTCCACATCTTCCATCTTATTCAAGAGAATTATTTCAAGGACATGTTCTAAACACACAGTTAGTTACAGTAACTTAAGTTCTGGTGTATGATGTACTACTCTGTGAGAGCACATAGTAAGGGAAATAGAAAAGAATTTCCAGGCTGAACAGGAAGTATAGTTGGCCTTTCATATTTTTGGATTCCACTCTCATGGATTCAAGAAAAACTACATCTATGTTGAACTTGTACAGACTATTTTTGTCATGGTTCCCTAATATACAATGATTTAAATGTACAGGAGGATATGGACAAGTTACATGGAAATTTTATGCAACTTTATGTAAGAGATTTGAATTTTCAAAGATTTTGCAATCTTAGGCTGTATGGAATTAATTCCTTGAGATTGCCAAGAGAGGCCGGCAGGGGCCTGAATGAAGAGTAGGTATAGTTTGGGGGAAGTCAGTAATGAAATTGTTACCTTATGATGATGATTCTTTACTATTTGATGTTTGTGACGTTCACAAAGTCTTTAAAGATGATTTTTAAAATAGTCTTAGAAAATTGAAAAATATTCCACAATCATCACATTCTTCATCTGATCGTGTTTGAACTGCACTCACACACTTATTTTTGAGGCACAGTAATCATGTTTTATTAAATGCATTCATTCTGTTTATGTACTGGCTTATTTCCAGCAGTTGTTCTTCACTCTGTGCCGTGTTGCTCAATTCAGTCAGTTCAGTGTTATACCTGACATAGGATGCAACATGTGTATTGTATTTAATTGCACTTAAAAATAAAAACTCAGAAGTATAGGTACATAAGCCGCTTTCCTCACACATGTACTTGTCATTGAGTTAGTATTTTTTCCTCCAAATTTGGGCCTCCACATGATATATAAAGAGTCCTTGGGCCCTCTTTGGCAAGTTCCTGTTTCTTTTATATGACAGATGCCTTGGGACCAATTCTTATAACCACACTCACATCAAATTATACTTACAGCGGGTGTTTTGGGTTAGAATTTGATAGCCAGATGATCAAGGCCCCTCCTTCTGGTAGGAGATCAGACTTCTAACCAGTCTTCATTGGAGAGTATCATCGGACAAAAAGTATATTGATTCCCTTGTTGGCAGATAAAACAGTTTGTCTTGTTATATATGTAGGTTCCCTGGACTATTCCCTAGCATGTAGTAGGTATGGTATAGTGCAAGCCCCCTGGATGATAGGAGGATCAGGTCTACCAATGGGACCCTAAGTAAAAACAGCCAATACTGGCAAAACCCATAAGAGGAAGGTAAGAGCTGGTGGGCAACTTTTGCCCTATTTCCAGTTGAATAGGATGATCTTCGTGAGAGCTATGGCAAAAATCAGAGCTGAAGTCCCAAGTACAGTTAAAAACCAGGGATAGCAGTTGATAAGAAATGACCAGTCACTAAAAAGGATACAATCAGATTGTGTTGCCAGTTGGCAGTGTCCTCAGGCTCTGCCACACACAGACTAGTCAGTCTCTACCTTGCTGGAATAGGGCTGCCGTCCCCCAGTGGTGTCTCTTCAGGTTGCAGCTCGTTTTTTTTTCAGATTGTCAGCTTACATTATTGATGAATTGGGATACATTCCCACTTCTAAGATGGGAGCTTCACTCTACTATGATAGATCCAAGGTACTATCTTGGCCACCTCCACTGTGGTGGGGGTAGATAGGCTAATGGTGCATGGGGCCCTTCAAAGAGGTTTTAGAGGTTAGGTATTTTACTCACAGAATTCCTTGGTTTAAAGGAGCTAACATCTCTAGTCAAACTTACGGCAAGTATTTCCTAACCCATTGGTGTAATGTGGCTGAGCCTGATCTCATTTGCCTCAAAATGAGGTTCTCATGCTCCTTAAATCCCCTTTTATGTCCTTAATAAGAAGAGGGAATTACTCAGAGAATTTCATAGGACTAAAATCCTGCTTCATGAAACTAGAGTTAATCCTTGGCAGGGCTATTGGCAAGAGCTGGTCTGGTACAGGTGAGTTCCTGCAAGTTTGTTCAGCATTAGCTTCAGAGCACAGTTGGTTCCTTCCACTTTCCCTAAGCTCTGCGGTCAGTTTATTTTATGCAGTCTCCAAGTAATCTTTACTTGTTTGGCCACCAGCTACACCACCTTTGTGATGAATGCTGTCCCATTGTCTGATCCTATAATAATGAGAATTCCAAAATGAGGAATGATCTCCTAAAAAGAACTCAGATGCCTTTTCCATATGATTGAGCAAGGTCTTCACCTAGCCTGAAAAGATATACATAAAGACTAACAAATACTTGTAGCCAGTGACTCAGGGAAGTTCAGTGAAATCCACAATGTTTTCAAATGTGGCTCCCCCAACACTGTGCCCCAGTTGCTGTCTTATGGGCACATATTTCACATTGTTCATGCACTACTTGGGCTATGCTGGAGAGCCATGGGACATAGAAATGCCAACCCATGGTAATCTCAAGAACCATCGGGCTCATGTGGGTGTCCTGATGAAACTTTCTAGCAAATGTTGGAGCTAGTACCTTGGGGATTGTAGTCTTTATTATCTTCAGATTTCCACCATCCATCTAGGAGGAAGCCTCTATGTCCCATCTTAAACCGAGTACTCTCACATTGTGGACATTTAGCATCTCATTCTGCAAATGGATTAGGGAGTAATGTGGCAGCCATAGCTGTTAGTTCTGTGTTCCCCTGGAGGTTGCATACTTTGCTTTCTAGTGTTTCAGACTGGCCATCCTGTCTACACCCTTCTAGTGTCCCCAACAGTGTGGGACTGCCACCCTCTTAGGGACCCATACAGCATCAAGGAATTCAAGGATTTCTTGGCCATATTTTATGTCTTTTGTTTTTTTCCCTGAGTTCATTAGACCCTTTTCTTTATATAAAGCTCTCTGTATGTGGCGGGTGGTGAAAGCATAGCACCTGTATGTATTTACATGTATCCCTGCCACCGGTTAGAGAGCGTGGATTAGAGTGATAAGCTCTGCTTTGTGCCCAATGAGAAATTCAGAGTTACCACAGAGTACCCTGCAAGGTGTTTTCCTTTCATAAAACTGCTATCATCAATGAAATACTCAGTGTTGGGGTCCTTGAAGGGATAATTCTTCAAACCTGTTAGCTGAAGAATACCTCAACCATGTAGTCGTGATCTGGCTGGTCTGGCCAGGTGCCACACTACTTATAACTGGAAGTGTGTATATTCACAGTGCTTTTTGATACCTATTCATCTGAGTGTTACCCAGTATTATTCCTTATACTTCATTAATGTCATAGAGTTTGGTAGTCAGCCTCTGCCACCAAGCGGCATTAGCTGCAAGCATTCACAAACAGGGTGTTCAGCCTTGAGCGTGAGTCAAGTTGTTTGAGAGGTATGTATGCCACCAGATGATGCCATGTCCCCAATATCTGGGGACTTGGCCAGCAACAAGTACTTTACAAACTAGAATGGGATGTAGCCATGCTGATGCACTAGAAAAGTTCTCAGATCATTAGCCAGCATCATGATGGTTAGGGAACTTCTGAAACCTTGGAGTGTCCTTTTCCAAGTCAGTTGGCCTTGGCCATTGTAGGAGTCCCCTCCAGGTTCTCATCTCCATCCAGGAAGTCAGTATTTGTAGTCCCAAAGATACATTATTAAAATCCTACCAAGTTAATTCCAATCTACCATTCCCAGTGCAACCCATAGCAAAAATACTAAAACATATTTATAATTATTGGGGAGCCTGCTTGGTGGCAGAGGCTGAGTACCAAACTGTGACATTAACGAAGTATAAGGACCAATTCTGAGTAAAACCCGGATGATTAGGTATCAACACTGAATATCCACACATCCAATTATAAGTGGTGGCCCTGAGTCCAGCCATGAAGATGGTTTTCTGGAACAAAGAGGCTGATCCAAGGCCACACTTGGGTTTTATTTGGTGGAAGAGGAATAGCTTGAGGAGGAATGACTGAGAACTGTGGGAAGTAGGTGAGTACTGTGAGCTGAGCTGGGTAGGTGGCCTATATTTACCTCAGCCATATGCAGAGAGGATATGCAGAGAAAGTAATCTGCATTATGCTGTTGAGATAGTATCTAATGTTTAGGGTGTCTGGTGCTTCAGCTGTGATGTAATCTTTCAAGCCACAGGAAGTCATAGCCTCTGTCTCGAGGTTCAGTCCCACCTGGCAGTGTGGAGCATTGGCTCTTCATCCTGTCTCGACCTGGCTTACATTAAGGAGCAGCAGATGTAAGTTACCAGGGAAATATGCATGCCACCTTCAATGACTTATTACCAGCACCTCAGATAGACCAATATACATCACTTAAGGGCAATTGAAAGAATAAAGAGACGTCCTAGCCAGCTCTGTATATATCAATACAAGGAAATAGGGTCTGGCTCAGTCAAAATGAAAACAGTTGCTCTTCGTTCAAGGAGAGCTTCTCAGGTGGTCCTCCACAGGCCACCATTTTCTAGATTTTTCCACTGGAAGAAGACTGGCTGGCTTTGTGGGGCTTGCAGATCCTGAACCAACTGATAGTCTGTGCCTAGCTTCTGTGCTGGTAGGGGAGTGTGTTCCAAGGTGACTGACAAGGTCAGAGGATCCAGTAGTTTTAAGAGCTTCTCTAGGTGTCTCTGGATCCCAGTCTACGCCTTTCAGATGAAATACTATCTGGTGAGTTGGCTTTGCTCCTGGCTTTAGTTCTGCAATTACTAGAGTTTGTTCTGGTCCAATCTGGTGGGTTGGCTTCAGCCCCTACTCCAAGTACTCTGAAGGGAAGCTCATTATGAGACTGTAGAGGTGCCATTGTTCTTGGGGAATCATAAGGGTCATGATTTTGGCTCTGATTTATGCAGAGTCAGAGCAGACTGTCCATAGAAGTTGAAAGTTATTTGAGCCTGTAGCTTTCTTAAATGATCTTGATCCAATTAAAACTATGGGTTAGTCAGGGAGCTACAGGAACTCAAGCATGATTTGGGGGCAGTAATAAAGGACAGCATGTTTGGTTGTCAGTGGCCCTCACAGAAGTGACTTGTTTTTGAGAGGGAGCTCACAAGCTGAGTCACCACAAAATGCTCTGCCCTTGTATCTACCATAAGATCCGTGGGCTGGCCCCCCATATTCAGTCAGACCATAGGATCTTGAGAATGCTAACAGATAAGAACTCTAAGCAGCCTAACAATATAGAACTTAGGCTAGCCTCATCCTGATATTCTCCCATGGCAGCCAACCCCTACAAAAATCATATGGCATCCCATGTGGCTTTTGACCCAACTGATACTAGCTCTAGACTACCAGACCTTTGCTTTTTGGTTGAGGGAAGGGGGAGATTTTTCTATCCAGTAGGGACATTCATTCTTCCAGTGCCCAGACTTGCGCCAGTAGGCACATTGGTTCCAGTTCAGCTTTGTTCTTAGGCAGGGTGGCCCTCTTCAATTGGCTTCCCTGTTAGTGTTCTCATTGGCCCAACCCTCTGCCCCTAGACACATCCTCATAGGGGATTCCCAACCATTCCACTAGGGTGCCTGCCAGCAAGTCCATATTTTTCTCCATCTTGGAACCTCCATATGGTTAGCTGGTGTTTATTCCAGCTAAACTCTGCAGCTTCTATACCATGCTATTATTTACTATATATTAGGAAGGTTTCCTGGTATTGGTTTTTTTGTTTGTTTGTTTTGTTTAAATGTATTTGGTACAGGGTCTCACTGTGCACCTTGGACTTACAGTGATACCAAGTTTTTAGCCTCACCAGCCCTGGGATTGCAGATGTATGACGTCATGCCTGGACTCAGTCGCTGATTCAGTGTGCCCAGGTGTGGGGCTGGTGTGGTATGTGGTGCCAGGGATCAAACCCAGTCCCTGTGCTTGCCTAAGCAGGTACTTAGTCTGCAGAGCTATCTCACTGGCTCTCTCCTGGTACTGTTTGATCTGGGTGAGTCCCCTCTGCATTTGGGTCTCATCAGGGGGTCTTTTTCTGGAAAACGTTCATAGGCATTAGCCTCAGGGCCCAGTATTCTGTGGGGCATTTTCTTCAATCAGCGTGTGGCAGCTTGAATGACCAGGCAGTGCTCTTCAGTTTTGAATAAGGTCAGAAGGAGTTGTCAGCAGTCAGTCCAGTTTGGATAATCGACTGCATCAAGGCTTCTCTGTAGATGATGGGATGTGATTCTTCCAGTTAAGGAGGTCATATGAAGAGTTAGTACATTCGTTTGCCTACTTGGATCTGCCCCTCTTGGTTATAGTAGAGAGGTCCCCACACCTCTTGAAGCAGCATCTATATGGTGCCTTGGTGGGGCCAGCAGGTCAAACAGCCAATGGGTGCCTACAGGCATGTGTGTGCCAGAATGCCGCTGTTGGAGGAGGTTTCTGGGGAGGCCTCAGGGAACCTTGAGGAGGAGGTGACCTCTGCTGGCCTGACTTAGCTCTGGTGGGGCCTTGGGGGCAGTAACAGCTGGCTGTGGCAGAGGTGGATACAGTGGGGCATAAGGAGGTAGGACCTCCTCTGCTCCTCAGACACTGTTTTATTGGCTTTGTTAGATATGTGGAGGTTGTTGTTACTCTGGCTGTCATCACCCTGCAGTTTTGAATGCAGGCGTTTAACCAACGTGGACAGGACAGGATCAAGTCTTACCAAAAGTCAGTGTAAGGAAGTTGGTCAAAGAGGCCAAAATCCTCTACCACAGTCCTCCAAACTAAGCTAGTTATCAAGTGAGCCCTCAGGAGACCTCCCCAAAATGATGGCCAGACACTTTCACAGAATGTCCAGAGTGTTCCAAGAGTTAATTTAACATTGTAATCACTCAAATATCCCTTTTTAAAATTCTTTAACATACACTCTAGGGGAGTTGTTACACTCTTGTTTTCTACTCATCTCCTCCCCTAGTGGACTTTCACAGAAAGAAATATATGGGAAGGGAACAGCTAATATGGAGGTATGTGCTTGCTTTACCTGCCTCCACTGCTCTACTCGGGGAAATATTTCAGGCATCCCTTAGCCACTACCTGTCTCACTCATAGGAATACAGACTCAAGCCTGCTGCCTAAGGTCCAGCACCTAACTCCTTATAGTTTTCAGCTGCAGTTTTAGTCAGCTGTAGTGAGCCATCCCTAACCCCAGGAGGTGACATGACTTACCTCCTTGCTTCTTAGAGGCAGGTTTACCAGAATGAACCTGGGCTCCTACCAATCTGAAGGGCAGCGCTTCCCACACCAGTTCCCAAGCATCACCTGTTCTGTTACGCACGAAGGGTTTTCACCCAGGTATTCTAGGAGGGGCCAATCTTCCTACAGATCAAATGGCTTACTGGCACCAGGACCACCAGGCAAATTTGCATGTCCTAGTACAAAGGAAGTGGAACACAGGAGGACTTCTCTCCAAATCTGGAGTGATCCTCTAAGAAATGTAACAAGATTCTCATCCAGAGGCCAGATACCAATTTGTGTCAGCGCAGGGCTCAGTGGGTTCATACCCAGAAGGCTGAGCCCCAGACATGGCAGGGTTTTGCCTTTCATACAATTTTTTTGTTCGTCTTCCCATAAATGGTAACATACTAACGTACTGCAGCATGATTGGGTATAGTCTGTGTTACAGAGCAGTACTAGAACTATATGTGTATCTAGAAACTAACTGGGCCATGCCATCTTCCACTGCTTTCCTTCAGGAGGATCTTGCTGGCCTCACTTCTCCAGGGAAGGGTCCTTCAACATTAACTTTAAATTTGGAATTGTTTTAAGTAATATCAAGAACATCATACAGATATCTTCTTCAGAACTTTTATTACAGGGTTGTGGTGTAACTTGAACAGTCTCCAGCACTGGAGGTGAAGGTGGGTGGCAGAACCTTTGTCACAGGTCCCCTGCTTGCTATCTGTCTAGATTGATTATATAGTAACAGATACAGTGATTTTCAGCTCCTCATTTGTCTGGTACAGGTTTGTCAACTCTTACGTATTACTTTTTTGAATCTCAGTTTCCTTAAAAAAATTCAGACTCATGGTCAAGTTCTTATTCTCACAGTCTGCACCATAATCACATTTCTGATGGATTTATCTTAAATCTTATCACCACACCTTGGACAGTCACTGTTAAATTCAAATTTCTGAACAATACCAGTGTTTCAAAGATGATTTTCAGTCACATGGTTAGCTTGATCAGTTGTTTTAAAACCATAGTGATTATTGTAAGGATTATAGGGTTTTTTGGTTTTTTTTTTTACCAAGTGTTTTGTGTAGGTAGTCATTTTTCAGCCTACGTTGGTTGAATAGCACAGATAAAAGGAGACAGTCTGATTCAAGTTGCATATATATATATATATAAATATATAAAATTCTGAATGCTGTACTAAGTAGAGCATTTGATTAATTAATACCCAGGTTTATCATAAGGTTATTGATCGTCACTGTTTTGACAGGTGTACTTGAACTAGATAGATATTAGTATTTCCCCAAATGCACTGCCTCTTAACCACCAGTTTAAGGGGTGTGTGTGTGTGTGTGTGTGTGTGTGTGTGTGTGTGTATGTGTATGAAACAGCACATAGTAGGGTCTAGAGGGACCCACTGCATTTCCACTTGGGCCCCAGAGATGTTGTATCAAACCCCAGTATGTTAGTTTTTTAAAAATTGTTTTATTAGCCAGGCATAATGGCACAAGTCTGTAATCACAGCACTTGGGAGGCTGAAGCAGGAGGATTGCTGCAAGTTGAAGGCCAGCCTGGGTTACTTAGTGAACTCAAGGCCACCTGAATTACTAAGGCCTTGTCTCTAAAAACAAAAACACAGGGCTGGGGAGATAGCTTAGTGGCATAAGTGTCTGCCTGGCAGGTGTAAGGTTCTGAATTCAGTCCCTGATACCAAACAACAACCACAAAAACACTTAGGAAGTTAAAGGAAAATTTTATTATGCTTATTTTTAAATTCAAATTGAAAACATTTAGTCAATGAGGAAAATGAGGCAGTTCTAAGGCACCTAATAAATATAAAGGTAGACTGTAGACTTTGTTTCATTTTCATGTAGTCTCAGTGTTTGATGTGTTTTTCTATGAAAATCCTGAGTTTTACACATGCCACGCATGGTAGCGCACACCTGTAATCCCAGCACTTGGCAGGCTGAGGCAAGAGGTTCACCAAAGTACTTACAAGTGATTTTTTCATAGCCCACCTTAAATTTTAATGTTTAAATTGCCATAGATGTTTGAATTGAAATTTGTTACTATAACAAATGTTTACATTATTAAGTGCTGAAAGTGTAGTGTTACTATTGTCAAAATGCAGTTGTTAGGTGTCATCAAGTTTTTATACAACATAGCAAGAAAAACATGTATTCAGAGAACTGTACTTGAAGAATATTGTTTTGTGATTGTACTTTTCAGCTTTACAGATCATTTAAAAGGAAGAGCTCTGGGGCAGAGATATCAAATATAAGGAGGATTAAGTGAAATAACTGTTATAGTGCTAGATGTTCAATAAACTGTAAGGATTGTTTTTACCATTTAGTAAATAGCCAATTAACAGGATTGAGTTGGAGCACCAGAGATGAGCTGAGAAGAGGTAGCGTTCTTTATTAAGAGAACTGTGGCAAAGCAAAGACCTGAAATACCTGGGTGCAAATCCTGTTTGCTATGAAACTGCTGTTTTTAATCTGTAGAATCTCAAGATCCACATTCTTAAAACAATAGTACTATTTAGACTACTTACATGTTGTTATGAGAAAACTAGACATTTAATACAGGATAGTGTTTGATTCACTAGAGGCTTTAATAAACAACAGTTAGTTAGGAAACAGCTAAGGACAGCCAAATTTAAGTTTACCTTCAAGTAGGTCTAAGAACCAGTTGTTATTAAGTAGTTAGGCAAAGAAGACAGTTTTGCTTTATGACTGATGAGTATCTGACTTATTGTTGAAAAAGTTCCTCATAGGTGGTATTGACACCTTTTATTATGTTTGCTAACCTATTCTTTGAAATTCTTGGTGTTATGCCACATCTTTTCTTCTATTACCCTTGTATTTAATTGGTGCCACATTATGCCAGTATTAGATAAGGGGTTGCCAAAGAAGTGGACAACCTCAAAACAGTAGCTTATTACAGCTAACATAAATTCTTACAGTTTATGGTCAGTATTGTTTACATGGCAGGGCAGAAGGTAGAAAAATAGTAGGTTCAAAAGAAACTTGTATCACAAATCAGTATATAGCTATTACTATTCAGCAGCTACTGTTCTATGTGCTTAATAGCTCCTATTTTTATGTTAGTATGTTTACTATTTTAGGTAGTATCTCTAATTATGGCTTTTCTATGTTGAGACTTGAATGACATACTTGGTATGCAGGTTACTTTAAGGTTGTTTTTTTTCCTAGAAAAACATAAATATCATGTCCAGTTTGACATGCCAGAGAGTAAGAAACATCTGCTTTGAAGAGGCTTTTGTTTTTGTGGTACCTGGCCAGGGCATTAAATATGCTAAGCAAGTGCTTTACCACTGAGCTATGTCCCTGCCCCCTTTTGAATTTTATTTTGAGGCAGGGTTTCACCTAGTTGCCCACATGGCTTTGTACTTGAAATCCTGCTTCAGCTTCCAAGTACAGTAAGTCCCTGACTTATTATAAATGAGTTCCATTCCAAAAGTGAGTCTTGAACACAGATTGCTTTGCACTTCCTAGCAGCCCACTCTACAAAACCACTGGTTTTTCTCTTGTTTCTGGACATCGAAACTGATTGAGCACTGTTCTGTTGTACACTATCATAGTGTATAAAAAGTACACAGCAGCACAAATGTGACGATGTCCAGCTAACACGTGAGCTACTTCCATGATTTGTTTGTATCTACGGGGGCTTGGGATGTAGCTCAGCAGCACAGTGAGCCTGGTAAGCGCAAGGTCCCAAGTTTGATTCCTGTACTGGAAAAAAAAAAACATTTACTCTGTTTACATCTACAAATGTTCGTAACAGGAGATCCATTCCTATCTGCAGAAAGTTTGCAACTGGACTATTCATAAATCAGGGCTTTACTGTAGCTGGGATTTCAAGTGTGTGCTACTATTCCTGGCTGGAGAAGTTTAAAGCTTGATCTTAACTCATTTTATAGTAATCCAAAATTTGTATGACTATTTGTATAAAAACATTTGTTGACTAGACAAATCTCGTATTAATCACATGACCTCTTCTAATTGTGTGGTAAGCAGAAAAATAAAATAAATTTTATTCAACAAACTAACATATACATTTTTCGGTCCCTTTTCTTCTTTTTCGTTAAGTAGGATAAGTTCTGAGCGTCGAAAAGAAAAGTCTAGAGATGCTGCCAGATCTCGCCGAAGCAAAGAGTCTGAAGTGTTTTATGAGCTTGCTCATCAGTTGCCACTTCCCCATAACGTGAGCTCACATCTTGATAAGGCTTCTGTTATGAGGCTCACCATCAGTTATCTTCGCGTGAGGAAACTTCTGGATGCTGGTAAGTTGTTTTATATGAGCATAATAGGCCTGAAAATTAGAAATTGGAAATTATTTTTGGCACATGATAACCATTTTTGTTGTTGTTGTTACATGATGTCCTTTTTATTATGTATTTTGAAAATTAATTTAGAAATTCCCCTACCCCTCCTTCTCCACCTACCTTTTAATCAAAACATCACCCTTTTGTTTTTCAGTAATTTGCTTGTCTGCAGTGCTTTAATAATTCTGAAAAGCGGCTAGCTGGTAAAATCTAATTTTAGTCTTTCCAGCTCTGGCTTTGACTATTCTATGTTAACATGAGTGATGGGGAAAAATTAAAATATACAGGAAAAGGAGAAGCTAAAAATTAAAGTATATCAGAGAAAACTTTTTACAAACATCATTTTTACATAACATCTTAATTACCTTCCTCCTCTTGTGCCTTTTTTAGGTGATCTGGATATTGAAGATGAAATGAAGGCACAGATGAACTGCTTTTATTTGAAGGCCCTGGATGGCTTTGTTATGGTGCTTACCGATGATGGTGACATGATTTACATTTCTGATAATGTGAACAAATACATGGGATTAACTCAGGTGACTTGCCCATATACTAAGAGTTATTTTGGATGATTTTATGATTTTATGATACAGATCTAATTTTTTAAAATATATTTACAGTTTGAACTAACAGGACACAGTGTGTTTGATTTCACTCATCCTTGTGACCATGAGGAAATGAAAGAAATGCTTACACACAGAAATGGTGAGAAGTCTATTTGACTTAATGTGATGGGGTTTTACTTTATCAGATACTATTTATAATTGTTTAAAATTGTGTTACTGTATTAATGTATGGCAAAATGTCACTATACATTTAATTTTAAGACTACTTTGTAGGAATTTCGTAAAAATACCCCAAAATGTCTTAAAAGAGTCTACTTCATTTAATAATCATACACACATAGATAAGATGAATGGAAAAATAAATAAAATTCAAGGCCAGGAGAGTTATAAATTAAAATACACCATTAAGAAAGCAGAGGTAGGTAACTCAGAATAAGCACTTGCCTGACAAACACAAGGGCCTGAGTTCAATCCCTGGTTCTGCCAAAAGAAAAAAAAAAGCTGAAGTCATAAAATAAATAGCAGATAATAAAATTTTAGATAGTTATTGAAGCTGAGGTGGTAATTTGGGACTAGGCTTTTTCCTCAACAACAAAAAAAAGAGAACCAATATTTCAAAAGCACAATAAATGCTTTGACTTCTCCGGATGGTTTCAATAATTTGAAACTATGTAATTAGATTATAGAATATAATAGCATTGTAGATGCTTACACAGCAACAAAGACAGTAAAAGTTGTAATTCTGAGAATAATTCATTACAAATGATAAAATATTCCAAGATTTTTAAAAAGTACCCTTAAATTACAAAAACTAAGCAATTAAAGAAAGCTTTTCCATAGTTGTACCTTCTTACATTAAATATACTGATCATAATCCTAAAAATTACCAAGCAAAAATTTATTATACTTTGTAGTATCTTTGCTGCTCTCCAGTTTAAGTGTATAGATTTGCTTTGTTTCAGAAACATTTCTTAAGGTTTCCCTTTGCATCTCATGTATAATAGGTGTCAAGATACCACTTTCTTCATTTTATATCTTTAAATTCTATATTGCTTACAACAGCCTTGTGAAATCACTGCCAGTTCCTATTTTACTGAGTCACTGAGTTACTAGTCCTGTATACTTGGTTGACAAATGGCAGAGCTAGGTCTGATTGGCTTCTGCATCCATGCTTGGTATTTCAAATGTCTTTGTATTTTTGAACTTTCACTGCATTCTGCTGTATTTTAAAAATCCTTCCTAGGAACTCACTCTTCTTAATTTCATATATTGTCTTTACTATGAAATTGGAAAAAAATGCATACTGTTTAGAACTCTATATAAAAAAATAAGTAAATGTGCTATGAGCAGTGAACCTGAGTAGGTTGTTATGGTGTGTTTATTCTGGACTTCAGACCTGAGGTTTGCATTAACTTCTGAGTGCTTGCCTGAGGCTGGCCTAGAAATAGATGAATATCAGAACATCTTGTTTTGATTTGGTAATGAGTTTAATGTGTTTTTCTAAATCAGATATAGTTTACTTAAAATTTTAATGTATGTTTTGAACCTAATGTACTTTTTTAAAAATGTATTTAGTACAGCATCTACAGGGTCTCACTACACAGATTGGATTCATAGTGATCCTTCTATTTTCTGCTTCCCAAGCACTGTGATTGCAACTTTCATAAAGCTCAAAAATATTTTTCAAGTCATTTCTAATTTAGTTAATGAACTTTTGACGTGTTGTTGGGAAATTTAAAAATAGATTTTCACTTAAAAACAAGAGGATGTTGCAAAACATCACATTTTAATGATACACCAAGAGCCACTGGTGTTTCTGTACAAACAACCCTGTTCTTTAATGTCTAAAAACATGCTTCAGTTTTCATAAATTATATAACCTTTGTAGGACATTCAAAATGTAGTTCTTTTTAAAATATTTTACTATTAAAAAAATGGTAGTATTTTTCAGTATTTTTTGCTTTTGATTAATTTGCCTGGTCATAGTCAAAGCCTTAAGTTTCCAAAGATCATTTGATTTGAGCTTAGATTATGAAGGTATGAAAATACCATAGGTAGTCTGCATATGGATCTCCAGCACCACCTCCACAGTCACCACACCCACTCCACACACCTGTTTGGTCAAGATTACTAAAGCTTTTGTGGCATCTTTTTCTGTATTTAGGACAGGTCTACAGGGTCTGACTACATAGATCAGACTCGTAGTGATTAACCTGTGTTCAGCCTCTCAAGTGCTGGGATTACAGGCACGCACCACTATACCTAGTCCTCAGTCACTGTCTCAGCAAGCCCTGGGGGCGGGGCGGGCACAGCATGCTGGGCCACTGTACTCTGCCTAAGCAGACGCTTCAGTCCCCTGTGGCATCTTTTTAAAATCCACTCTTGATGCTTCTAGTTTTATTTTTGGTACAGGGCTTCACAACAGAGCTCAGACTCATAGTGATCCTCCTGTTTTCAGCCTCACCAGTGCTGAGAGTACAGGGGTACACCACCATATTCCATCTCAGTAGTTAGCTCAGCATACCCAGGGATGGGTCTGGCATGGCTGACTTGGCTGGCATGACATGTGATACTGGAGGTCAAACCCCAGTCAGTCCCTCTGCTTGTGTAAGGAGGCACTTAGTCTGCTGAGCTATCTCACCAGACCTCTTGATGCTTCTAGGAAGAAAGATTCAATTCTTATTTAAGTAAAGCCAAGTAAGTTGCTTAGCACCAGGACTGCCACAATTTTTCTCAGTTCTATACTAAATATAAAATATAAGCTAGAACCCATCTTCCTTAAGATTCTAGCATGTTTAGCCAACCATGCCTGGAGTTAAGCTTGTTTTCTTGCTGCTTTTCCACTTGACAGTTCTTTCAACATACCAGCTTAAATTTTATAGATCTTGTTTTTATTTCTCTTGCCCTTTGTTTCTACCAAGTTTTATAGATTGTGTTGGGCCATCTCTCTTTACACTTCTACCACTTAAATTGCCTCAGTCTCTCAGTTACTGTCTTGTTATCAAATTCTACCATTATATATAGTATCTATTGCTGCCAGGTTAATCTTTAAACTCCCAGTTCTCAAGTCCCACATTTCATATTTAGGTTCAACTCCTTCCTTGGGCATCCATGACCCTCCATAGAAATGACCCTAATCTTTCTTTCCCATTTGTCTTAACAGTCTTCTACATGTGCTTTATATTGCAGATAAATTGTACTATGTAGTATTTCTCACACACAACCTCCTTTTTTTCCTCTTCTGTTTCTCATTCTCTTCCTTCTGCTGGAATACCCTTATAATCCATCTCTACTTACTAGAATTCTAATGTCTAGTGTTTTTCTGAGAAGGCCTTCTTGATTTCCCAACTAGAAATAATCTGCTAATCTTTTTTTATTCTTACTGGTCTTGAGTACTTGCTTTGAGTTGTACTTTGTCTATTGTATGTTTAACTTTTTTAAAAAAGGCAGTATCTGTAATCATTCCTCTTCTCTTTATCCAGGTCCTGAGTACCTGATATTTTTATGTTTGTTTTGAACTGGATTAACTAATGAAGATAAGAAAAAGTGTCTACAGGGTCACCTGTGTGTAGTCTTATTTTTTAGTTGAGAGATTTGAAATGGGAGTTACTAGACTTGACTGTTAATACTTTCTCCCCCCAGCACTAGGCATTGAATCCAGGTCCTTAATATGTGCTGGGCAGGTATATTACCAGCACCTATACAATGATATGTTCCCAGCTCCTATTTCTGTAACTTTAAGTAATTCTTTCTGCTTTTTTCTTTAATAGTAGCAAAGCAGCCTATTTATGATTTAAAGAGAAATCAGATTATTTAAAAAATGCCATTTGCCATTAAAACAACATTGCTATTTTAAAATCTACATACACCATTGCTTGAGATAAACTGAGCTAATCACATCTGGTAAAAGGCTGAAGAAATTTGTTAAAGTTATTTTTAGGTTTATGCTTGTACACTAATAGATGTAGGTCAAACTCATTCCATTTCCTTATAGTTTGACCAACCTCACTATTTTGAAATCATTATTTTCCTCTGCCAACCTAGGGAGGGAATCACTGCACTCTTAGAAACACTATTACTGAGTAGAGTATGTAAGACCTCTTGGATGGATATGTTGGAGTAGGTGAAAAGAATTTGAATTACTGTGTTCATGCTAAGATTTAATTGAATAGTGTATGGTGCTGGGTACTTTGCTGCCCATACTGTAACAAAGTTACATAAACTATATTTCCTGCTTTCATTAGGCCCTGTGAAAAAGGGTAAAGAACAAAATACACAACGAAGCTTTTTTCTCAGAATGAAGTGTACCCTAACTAGCCGGGGGCGAACAATGAACATAAAGTCTGCAACATGGAAGGTAACAATGATTTATGGTGATGCACCTTTATATATCTAGACCAGTGATAGACCTATGGCATGCATGCCCCAGTTTGTATCATTGAAAGATTGATACATCTTTGTATCATCTGAATGTTTGTCATTACTACTCTAGACATTGATAATATTAAGAATGCTTTAGAACTATGAGCAGAAAATATGTACAGTTCTTCCTTTATTTGCAGATTTGATGTTTGTATTTATAGCTGATTTGTGTGTACTCTTGCCAATTTGAGGCACAAACTTAGATGTATGTGACTGGTGGAATTAGCATAGCAACCTAACTTAAATCAGTGAGTTTGCTGCCTTATAGGACTTGGATCCTTACAGTTTTAACTTTATTCATCACTGTATGATTTCTTTGCTCAGTGTGAGAACAGTCATCAGAGTAAGGTATAACTATCTAGCTAAAACCACCATATGAAAAAGCAGCCTACACTTATACAAGGAAGGGGAAAAAATGTTTAAAGAGTAATCTAGGGGCCAGGGAGATGGCTCAGTGGAATAAGCGCTTCCCTGGCAAGCACAAGGGCCTGAGTTCAATCCCCAGTTCCGCAAAAAAAAAAAAAAAAAAAAAAAGGAGAGAGAGATGGAGAGTAATCTAAGAGTAGTCTCATGGGAAAAAGAACATTCATTTTCAAAAATGTACTTAATTCACTAATGACAGTAAATTTATCAATGCTTACTTGCCATGTCAGATTCAACTACTTAGCTCTGCTTTTTTTTGTAATATAAGGGTAAAAAATTTTAACTGCTCTTTTCTTGTTTATATATAGGTACTTCACTGCACAGGCCATATTCATGTATATGATACCAACAGTAATCAGCCTCAGTGTGGATATAAGAAACCACCCATGACCTGCTTGGTGCTGATTTGTGAACCTATTCCTCATCCATCCAATATCGAGATTCCTCTAGATAGCAAGACTTTCCTCAGTAGACACAGCTTGGATATGAAATTTTCTTACTGTGATGAAAGGTGAGTTAGTCATAACATATAATTTAGAATTGTTAATTAACCTAACTGTAGTAAAGGTTCAGTAGTACATTATTTTTACTAAGCAGAACAGAAAAAAAATTAAAATTTTAAGTTAGGCATATTTATTCAGCACTTACTGTGTATTACAAACACTTTACAATGTGCTATACAAAGTGAGATGAGGTTTTTCTTTAGATTTTTACTCATGTAAAGTAAAAATCACTTCTGCTTATAGACCAGATATCACAGGTTTGCTTCTTGTATCTTCATGTTAACATTTTTTCATGAAGCACCCTCAACTCTACCCATAATTTCTATACCACTTCCCAATCATCTTTGTAACAATTTCTCTGTAATTGCTAAATTCATTACTTTTGTCATAAACTATACTCAGTTGGTCTCTAAATCTTATAGATTCAGGTTTGTATTGATCTCCTTGGCACATTAACTCCTTTCTACCCTTGTACTCCTGCCATGGTTAGGTTGGTCTGAACTGTTGCCATAGTTCAGCTGCATTTCTATCAAACACAAACCTTTTTACTGTTTCATTCAGAGAGCCCACAAGTAGACTTCCTTATTATTAGATCAGATGTTGAAAATCGTCGCATACACCAAACTTTGATTATAAAAATAATAGAGATGGGATAAAGCGGTTTTTTTCATTGGTATGTGCTGATGATACATCATAATTACATTCATCTTGGAGAAGTGGTATATATGCGTTTAACCTTTTTTACCTATCCCAAGAAGGAATTTTTATGCATCAAAGGATGTATATTTTAAAGGGTTAAAAGAAAAACAGACCTACACAATGAATACTGAGCTTCCTATTGTGATTGATACAGATGTTTACCATCTGACCTTGCCCAGTTCACTAGGTTAATCAAGAGGAGAAACCTATCAATTCTAAGGTGGCACCCAGTGTCCTACTGCCAGACATATCCATATGTGTACTGTTTTAATATCCAGTACATTTGCAGATACTTGAATGTGTTGGTGTTATTTTTTCCACTTTTAACATGCTAACCTTTGAGGAGCATCTACTATTCCTTTCTGCATTTTTCCTTGTTTCATCAGGAATAAACTGTAATGTTCCTTGTACATACTCTGTTGTATTCTATTATCTCGCTTGTTCCTTATTTACTAGAAGGCTGTATAAAGTGGTTAAAGGCATAGATTCTCCAGTCTACTAAAATTCTGTGTTTGTCACCTATATCCAAATGATCTTCGATACATGAATTCTTTTCTGTGTATACGTTTATCTTTAAAAATACCTACTTTATGAGGATGACTGAAGAGAGTTACAAGAACTTAGTGGTAAATCCTTAGCCTTTGAACAAAGAAATGGTTTTTTTTGTTTTGTTTTTTTGTCTTTTTGAGACAGGGTCTCACTGTGCAGTTCAGGCTGGCCTTAAGCTCACCTTGTAGCTCAGGCTGGTCTTGAACTCACAAAATCCTCCTGCCTCAGCCTCCCAAATGCTGGGATTACAGGCGTGCGCCACCACGCCCGGCTTGAACAAAGAAATGTGAAAGAACACTGACTTTGAAATACATAATCTTATTTTCCAGTCTTTGTTTACATCTCTGGTACTAACTGTTGTAAAACTCATACTACTTACCTGTAAAACACAGGTGATACTTCAAAGCTGTTGTGAGAACTAAAGGAGTTTGTTAAATACTTAGTACCTGTAGTGAATTGTGGTGAGGAATTCCTCACAGATACTAACCTCACCACTGCTCTACTGTCAGCTATAAGAAAATGAAGAGAGGGCCTGCCAAATAGCTCAGCGGAATAAAGCACCTGCAAGCAGGTGCAGGGGCCAACAGTTCAATCCCCAGGCCTGCTGTACGGGCCCCGCCCCCTGGGGGTACGCTCTGAGACAGCAATTGAGACTGGATTTGGTGGCATACGTCTGTAATCCCAGCTTTTGGGAGGCTGCAAACAGGTGGGTTACTACGAATCTGATCTAGTAGTGAGACCCTGAATGCCCTGTAGACCCTTCCCTAACATACAGAGAAAAAAAAAAAAAAATGAAGAGAGAAAAATGAAAAACTACCTCATGGTATAATGTGAATATATGATGGAAGAGAGATGCCCATCCTATTTTAAGGAATTGTTTTATGAAAACTTGAGCTTTTGTTTTGAAAACGAAGCATAGGGGTAGGCTGGCAAGGAAGGAAAAATGATAGAGCAAAGATGAGAAAGGCACCCTCCTTCTGGTTGTCAGGCACTTAGCACAGTGGCCATGACTGGAGCTCTCTGAAGAACTTTCTACATCTTTTACCCCTGAGAATGAAGACATGGGAAAATTTTTGTTCAGTTTTAAGAAACATCTAGCATACCAAATTTCTAACATTCAAAATATCCCACAGAAGGGCCAGCCAGATAACTCAGTGAATTAAAGTGCCTGCTAAGGCAGACACAGGGACCAGGGTTCCCTCTGGCATGCTGTGCCATACCCACCCAACCCTTGCAGGGGGCTGGGGGGGGGGCGCTTGCTGAAATAGCAGTTAAGACTGGGCATGGTGGTGTGTGCCTCTCTAACTCCAGCATTTGGGAGGCTGAAAACAGGATCACTACAAGTCTGATCTGTGTAGTGCAATCTTGTTGGGATTCTGTAGCCCTTGTACTAATACATTTTAAACAAATGTTAAATTTACTTTACCTAGCTTCCTCCAATATAAATGAACCTGACCTTCTAAGAAAGGTTTAGACTTCGTAGAGTCAGTCCCTTGACCTTCCTGAAATTGAGATACACTGATTGAGAGCTGATTAAATCTTCTAAGAAAATGTACATCTTCATGCCTACTTTTTCAGGGTCATCTTTCTCTACCTGTCCCCACTACTCATATCAGGCTTTTTATTACCTGTACCATATTAAGCAGTGTGTCTTTGTTTATACTATTAACATTTTCCTGAAGTGGTTTTGCCTTCTCTTAGGCTCTCTTCTATATTAAACTTCTATCTACTGTAACAGATCCTCATTCTGCCAATCTTTTCCATGGATAGAAATAAAAGAGCAGCTAAGAATATTTGTTAAGGATGTAGCTCAGTGGTAGAGCATATATCTGTTCTAGATTTGATCTGCAAAAACAATTCACACCCACACAACCTTGAACACATGCAGTTATTAAAAGTTTTTCTTTGTAATGCTGCCACCTAGTGTTGATGCGTTTTGGGATATACCCTCAAGAATTGAGGGGTTTGGTTTTTAGTAAATTAGGTTTTTATTTACATATTTTGAAATAAACCACGATGGCATATTTAGCCTTAAAGTGTATCAACATAAGCAATATTATTTTTATGCTTTCGTTAATAACAAGGTTATCCTGTTTATATCCTTTCAGTAATTCGATGTTTTGTTAGACACAGCACAATGTGTGACTTCTACATACACCTTATTGAGAAAGCTCTTTGAAATCTAATGGCTGAGAAATGTAAATATTCAACACATATTTTGTTACCAGAAAGACTTAGAACAAAATATTTCAACAGAATATTTCTGTTTAGCATGACACTTAAAAAAACACTTTCCTCTTCCTCATGACATGGGTTATCTTTCTTATGAAATGTTGCATAGTGTAAGAATAAGATCTAGTCCCTGTCCTAAAGTAACTACCAGGAAACCAGGCTGATGAGTGAATTACTTTTCAGCCTACTTTCAATTTTGTATGATTATTTCATCTAAAATGTCCATGATTTTATATAACAAAGTTCAGAAACTTCAAGACAAGTGCATCTTGTAAGGCCATCAGAAGAGCTATTCCGTTGCTTTCATTTTAGTGTACTGTTTGATTGATGATACTGAAATTTTGTAAATAGATACTAGTTCATGGTTCCTTGAAGTAAGGGCCTAAAATTATTTCATAAAAAAATTTGGTTTATGGGAAATAATAGTAGGGACTTGATCATAATTTTAAAATTAACATAAGTACCTTCCCTTTACAACTTGTCATTTAATTTTTACAGTACTTCATACCTATTTATACTCTGCCTTATTGTAACAGTATATACTGTGAAATGTGATAAAAATTGAATAATAACTTTGAAGGGAAAAGATATAATTGCAGGGACAAAATAGATTTACAGAAATGCATGGTATTAACTATACATTTACTAAAGATGAGATGAAATTTATTTTGAGCAAAGGAAGACTATTTTTGCAAATGCATTTGTCCATTAATGTATATCAGCTACTGTGGAAAAGCAAAATTTTACTTCCTCTGTTATTCTTTTTTTTAAAATTATTTATTTATTTATTTATTTATTTCACTAACAGAATTACTGAATTGATGGGATACGAGCCAGAAGAGCTTCTGGGCCGGTCCATTTATGAATATTACCATGCTTTGGACTCTGATCATCTGACCAAAACTCACCATGACAGTAAGTATAGGAGGAAATCATAGATATTCTATAGTTACTTAACCATTACAATCTACTATTTATTTGTACATTTAACTTTCTGGCTAAAATTTATGAGTCTTATAGACTAAATATATCAGTAGACCTTTTCATAAGGGATCTTGATCATTTCATCTTTGTTTTGTATTTGTTAAAACAAATATCAATATAAGCAGAATCACTTGATAATATATAAAATTTCCCTACAGGAGGCATTTTAAGTTCAAAGACTTTCAAAATTAAGTATTATGCAGTATTTAATAGCATCATATTCAGAATCCATACCTAAGTACTCAGCTCAGTGTATGATACATAGAAGACATCAGAAAATTGTTTAGTGACTCAGTGAATTTGAAGGTAATCAGTATCATGTACATATACTACCCTTGACATAAGATACGATTATAAAGGTTTTTTCAAATGAATGTTAAGATCTCAAGCCAAGTTAAATTTTGGAATTCCTCATTTGTCTGTCTAATCTGCACCAAACATGACTTTCAAATGTGATTGAGGATACTTGAATGTCACTGAAGTAGCCTTCATTTGCAGAGTTAGCTTGAGTGTGTAGTCCAATCCTTTATTCTAGTAACAGCATAATTTTTATTTATTCACTACTTTATCCCAAATTGATAATTGATTTAGGTTACCCAAATGCTAAAAGATTGTAGCGTGGCCTTACTTTATATTGCTATTAACACTTTAGGTGTTTTGATTTGCTGGAAATTATAGAAGAATTTAATAAATGAAAATAGCTATTTTCTTGAGTGTCCCTGTGGCATCAAGCATTAATCATTCTGTAGTACAACATTTTCCTGTAAGTCAGTAAAGGAATTTTAGTTATTGCTGTCTCTCTTTCCTGACTTTCATTTTATTTCAAGTGAGGACTGGGAGGGAAAAGATTTGGGAGGTTTATTTTCAGCTATGCTAGCACTTTTTTAATTTGAATAACTACAACTGATTCTATTAAATATTTCTCCACTTTTTCAAAATAGTGATCTTTTAGTCCTCATTTGATTGAAAATTTAGTTATTTTCTGATTCTTTTTCATTTTCATTCTTAGTGTTTACTAAAGGACAGGTCACCACAGGACAGTACAGGATGCTTGCCAAAAGAGGTGGATATGTCTGGGTTGAAACTCAAGCAACTGTCATATATAACACCAAGAATTCTCAACCACAGTGCATTGTGTGTGTAAATTATGTTGTGAGGTAAGCTTGGGAAATAAATATTTTGGGAGCAAGTACAGTAGTAACTCTTCAGAGATACTCTTAAGAGAGATTAGAGGCATAATTTTTTTTCCTACAGAACTAAGATTTTTCAACACCATGACTTCCAAGTCAGCTATTCCACAATGATTCTTTTAAACAAGTATCAGTAGCTGTGCATCTATACAGTTTCACTCCTACTTCTAAAAAGACCTTGAAAAAATACCTGCTCCACAGATTAGTTTGCTTTACTAATACAGCCATAGTCATTTATTGTTTTGAGGCAGTATTATCTTTGTAAGGAAAACACTAGCCTTGGAATAGTAATTGTCATAATTCTATCACTTTTTAGCTCCATGACTATAGAAAAATCTCCTCCTAATTTCATCTGTCAGTGACATTATAATCTGAAAAGATTGTAATGATGATTAAATGAAAAATCTGAGTGATTACTTGTAAATGAAAGTAAATGTAAAAAAAACACAAGCTTTTGTTGTAGTCATGAACTCTTCTCCTAGTCATTGATTTGAGGCTATTATAGACACCTTAATTTTTCATTTGCTCTACTTCCATAGGTGCCTGCACCACTCAGTATATCTTCTACATACTACCACATTCTAGTTCATCTGTCAGGCTGAGCTTTCTAGTATGGACAGCTCGTTTCATTTTGCTTAGATCCATTATACACAGGATAATTCTTGCCTACTTGAAGAGCATCATTTCTTGTCATCATATTCCCTTGCTCATAGACTTTCCCTCCCTTCAGAATCTGTGGTCACTTCTCTTAAGACTTTGGTCATTTGTTTTTATTCATGCGACTTCTGACATTATCCTTAGAAAGTTTTCTTCTTTTATCCAGTCCTAGTCTGTTGAACAGATGCTAGGGAGGCCAGGTTTCTGCTTATGTGCCTTTCCATGATTATTTAAATCTTTGTACCCTCAGTTCATGTCACATAGTGAACACTTCAGTTGTTCAAGTAATTACACTGAATTTGCATGAGGCTGGAGCTATTCTTGTGCCCTATAAGTGACACCACTATATCATTTTCACATAGGAAAGATATACCATCTTTGGTATGGTCATTTTACTTACATATCTGCATATTATACAACCATCTTTAGACCATGTCTCATATACCCAGAGTCCTATGCAAATTTCACTATGTGGATCAGCACAAAAATTCTGAAGATCTGTTTCTTTCATGTTCTTGATTATAAACTGTTTGTCACCACTATTTTTTCTAAAAGGTATCAGGTTTTAAAGTGGAATTAGTTAATTGCTGTAAATTTTATCAGGTCTTTACCATTGGTTTTATTTAATTTGAAAATACTAAGAATGGCAGACCATGTGAGAAATAATGGCATCTCAAGGAATATTCAAATATTCTTTTCATAAAGCAGAACTTGAGATAGGTCATTTCATAGTGCCCCTTGCCCTCAATGTGTAAATAACTCAATTAAAATTATGAACCTTTTTTTTTTTTGGCAGTGGTATTATTCAGCACGACTTGATTTTCTCCCTTCAACAAACAGAATGTGTTCTCAAGCCAGTCGAATCTTCAGATATGAAAATAACTCAGCTATTCACCAAAGTTGAAACAGAAGATACAAGTAGTCTCTTTGATAAGCTTAAGAAGGAACCTGATGCTTTAACTTTGCTGGCTCCAGCTGCTGGAGACACAATTATATCTTTAGACTTTAGCAGCAATGGTGGGTTTTTCTTTTATTAGTCTTTAAATTGTTTTGCTACAAGTCTCATTTCAGCTGAACCTCACTCTGACTTTTTTGTTTAGAAGTATTTATATTTTTTGCCCCTATAATTTCTTAGCATTCCTGTTTCTATTCATACAATTAGAATCTTGCTTCAAAGTGTCCTTAATGTATTTCCTCCTGAAGTTGATTTTCCCTAGCTACCATGCAAAGTTTATAACCTATACAATTGAGTAGGATGATACAGGTGTAACTGCATTAGAGGATAAATAAGCAGTATTACTATAATATCAGTGAAAATGAAAACTAAAACTCGGTTAGATTTTAAAGTGTAAAAAGGTTGGAATTGCAACTCTGTTCTGCCATTTAGATTAATAGGACATGTAAGTAATGGATTGAGAAAAATAACAGGATTATTATATCATAGTATCTATAAACTTTATGGTTAAGGAAAAGTTGATAGCATCTTTTTGTTTGAGTGAATTAATTAGATAAAACTTTTTAAAATAAGGAACAAATTTCTGTATATGTTAAAATTCTCATGTTCTTTAGATTGACTAATCTTTTCCCTGCAGACACAGAAACTGATGACCAACAACTTGAGGAAGTTCCACTATATAATGATGTAATGTTCCCCTCGTCCAGTGAAAAATTACAGAATATAAATTTGGCAATGTCTCCACTACCTGCTTCTGAATCTCCAAAGCCACTTCGGAGTGGTACTGACCCAGCACTCAATCAAGAAGTTGCATTAAAATTAGAACCAAATCCAGAGTCACTGGAACTTTCTTTTACTATGCCCCAGATTCAAGATCAGCCAGCCAGTCCTTCTGATGGAAGCACTAGACAAAGTTCACCTGAGGTATGTGTCATGACATAAGAAAAGGAAAACTTGTGTCACTGTGGGCATTTTGGCACTCACTTATAATGCTAGCATCCTAGAAGGTTAAGGCAGGGGATTAGAACTTTAAGCCATGCCTGGGCAACTTAACTAAGACTGTGTCTCAAAAATAATGTTAGTTTAGAGATAGGGTCTTGGATTCAATCCCTAGTAGTTCAAAAAAAAAAAAAAAGAAAGAAAGAAAGAAACAACTTTCAGATTTTAACATTCAAAATATATTTTAAATTTAATTCAAACTTTTAATTTGGACTATGTGTCAGTGTGTACTAATTTTATAGCACTTGGCAGCAATGGCATTAAGACAAGGTCTCACTTCGTAATTCAGGATGTACTAAACTCACTGTGTAGCCCTCACTAGCCTTGCTATGATCCACCTGCCTCAGCCTCCTGAGTGCTGAGATTACATGCATGCACCACCAAGCCCAGTTATGTATAATACTTTAATTATTGTAAAAGCTAATAACCTAACAGAATTTAGCACAGATAGGAACATGGGAAGGGACTGTCCTAAAAGGACCTAAAACTAAAACTTAAATTATTTCTCTACATATTTATGTTAATAAAACAAAGATGAGTAAGTATAACATGAAAATATGTCTTACATAGAATATTTAATAAATTTTTAAAATTGTAGATCGGTCTTGATAGTGTCCTACAAACACATAGTCAATAATGGGGTATCCCTATAAAATGGTGAGGGCAGTAAAATTTTCTGCTTAAAATACATAGCTGTTGTTTTTTGTTCGGAATTCTTGCCCAGAACTCCTAAAATATTAGTATGTCCGGGGCTGGGGAGATAGCTCAGGGGCATAAATGCCTGCCTGACAAATGCAAGGTCCCTAATTCTATCCCTGGTCCCACATGTCAATGCTGTGCAGGCCCATAACAGGACATGGTAGCACTCACCTGTAATCCCAGCACTAGGGAGGCTAAGACAGGAGGATCATTATGAGTCTAACTGCATAGCAAGACAGTGTAACATAAAATAAATTTGTTTTTAAATTTTAAAAAATACACATATATCCACCAGGGTATGTACAAGTGAAAGGACTCAAGTCTGATTTCATCCCCTAGAGTACTTATGAGATGGGGTAGATCATAGTAAGTATTCCTTCATCATACAAAGGTAGATTCCAATGAATATGTCATCTAGTTAATTAGCCAATTAGATTCTGATGTGAGCCTTGAATTATTATATAAGTTGTACCCTTAATAAGTAAATGGGGGGCTTGCCCAATAGCTTAGCTGTTTAAAGTGCTGCTTAGACAAATGCAGTCAGGCACAGAGGAACTGCGATTCGATCCCCAGCCCCACAAGCCGTACCACACCCACCCTTAAGGCAGCCAGAATTAGTCCCCTCCCCCCAAAAAAGCCTTCTCCAATAAGCAGGTAAATGTTGTCTTTAAATATTAACTGTATAAATAGTGTTATATACAGTAAAAAGTATACATATTGACAAAATTAACTGCTAGTCTAAGCTCAAAAATACAAAGTCTTGGTTGGTCATGGATATGGTACATGCTAGTAATCCCAACACTTGGGAGGCTGAAGCAGGAGGACTGATGTGAGTTCAAGGTCAGGCAGAACTACATAGTGAGACCCTGCCCCCAACCAAAAAAAAAAAAAATACATAATATATATATATATATATATATATATATATATATATATATAGTTTTGGCAAAATTTGGTAAATGAGATGGCTTGGTGACATCTAGTTTGAAAATTCCAGTAATTAACATAACACATGGAGTAGAGGCTTCTTCAGGGAAAAGTAAACACATTTAATTCCTTTTACAGCCTAACAGTCCCAGTGAATATTGTTTTGATGTCGATAGTGATATGGTTAATGTATTCAAGTTGGAATTGGTAGAGAAACTTTTTGCTGAAGATACGGAAGCAAAAAATCCATTTTCAACTCAGGTATATGATCTTGTTTATTTTGTATTAGATTTTTAATGTTTAGTATGAAGCGACTGGATTTCATTTATTTTTCTTTAACAAGATGTGGCCGTTTTATAAAAAATCATGCATTTATTGTCTTACAGGACAATGACTTAGACTTGGAGATGTTGGCACCGTACATACCGATGGATGATGACTTCCAGTTACGCTCTTTCGATCAGCTATCACCATTAGAAAGCAGTTCTGCAAGCTCCCAAAATGTGAGCTCAACTACAGTATTCCAGCAAACTCAAATCCAAGAATCTACTGTCACCACCCCTACTGCCAACACCACCACATCCACCGCCACTGAGGAATTAAAAACAGTGACAAAAGACAGTATGGAAGACATTCAAATACTAATTGTATCTCCATCTCCTACCCACCTACCTAAAGAAACTACTCGTGCCACAACATCACCACCATACAGTCGGACAGCCTCACCAAACAGAGCAGGAAAAGGGGTTATAGAACAGACAGAAAAGTCTAATCCAAGAAGTCCTAATGTGATTCCTGTTACTTTGAGTCAAAGGTATTTACACATAACATAGTTCTTCTGTTTTAGCAAATATATGCAATGTTACATGATTTCTAAACACACAGGAGTCTTTAAGAAACATGAAATTAATACACAAAATCTGAATTCAAAGCAATCTTTCAAAAACAATTCTAAGTTACCTGCATATTGATTTTCTTCAAAGTATATACATCACATATCTCAATATAGAAAAGCTGTGAGAGTCTTCTAACACCTTTAAAAGTAAAATCCAGCCTGTAAGTTCTGTGAATGTTCAAAGAACTGGCCCAGGCACACTGTGAGACTAGTCTTTGGCACTCTTTAACAGATGCTCCTGTCTCTGGGTACTCTTCTTGCACTTACCTGTGAAAAGCTTTTGACATAAGGGTTCTTTCCAAAATGACCCTGATAGTTTTTACATTCTTGCCTTTTAAGTTTTGTTGTGTATCGTTACTGGTTTAAGTTGCTTTTATTGTTTTTCATTATATATTTGTACATTAGCTATACTGTACGTTAGCTGGGCCTTACTAAGCCTATATTAAGAATTGTGTGGTACATGCCTGTAATCGTAGCTCATGGGAGGTTGCAAACAGGCGGATCACTATGAGTCCAACGTAGTAGTGAGAACTTGAACACCCTATAACCCTTCCCTATAAAACACAAAAACAAAAAATAAGTAAACTTGCAATTAAAAAAAAAAAAAGAATTATAGCAAAACTGAAGACATTGTTTTTATGGCATGAAGCAATTTTTGAATGATGTTTGGACATGACCCAATACAATTTCCATACATGATATGTAACAGGATTTGACATTTTAAATTTGAAGCTGAGAAATTTAATGAAAGAAAAATGGATCTTTCTCTACTGTGCCTAGACTGAACCAGCTATCAGCAGCATAGGAAAGAAACACTACCAAAACCTGAGCATGGCCTTTTTCCACTGCCTTGACCGAGGTGCTGGGAAGGGCCTGCCTTCTCTTTGTCCTAGGAAATAAATCTTGGGGCTTCACAAATTACTGTACCGTCAGCTGACATTAGACTCTGAGCTCCACTGTGGCAGTGGCCTTGACCACTGTAGTGATAGTAATATGTAGCTCAGTATCTGATGTGAAGCAAATTGTTCAATCAATGCTTATTGGAGTGATCAGTGGACATAGTAATACAAATGGCTGACCTATGATCTACAGCTTACTATTAATTGCCAAGGATGAGGTAGTTCAGTTTACTGAAAAACTGTTCTCCTTGGATGTTACTTGTCAAATCAGTGTCTACTATCAGGTCACTTGTAGTGGTTTTGTAATACTAATTTCAGTGAAGCATGCACCAGACACTTTGGAAAGAACTTTAAAGATTATATATAGAGACCCCCACAAACGCCTTTCTAGGTAATTATTTGCAAAATCAAAGTGCTATACTAAGCCAAAAGGCTTCTAGCTTTAGAGTAAGGATAAACCACAACTTAGATAACATTTACATGATAGACTGAGTTACATCTAAGTTGATATATTAAAGATAATATAAGAACTCAGGAACCTTGGCTGGGCACTTGCCTATGTAGCAGAGTACTTACATAGTATGCATGAGCTCTAGGTTAATCCCCAGTACTACCAAAAATGAATAAACTGGGCCAGCCAGATAGCTCAGTGGATTAAAGTGCCTGCTTAGACAGATGCAGGGGCTGGGGGATTCAATCCTGGCCTGCTGTGCTGGCCTTGCCCCCAGGGCACACTGAGAAGGCAATTGAGACTGGGCCTGGTGGCACATTCCTGTAATCCTAGCACTTGGGAAGCTGAAAATCAGGATCACTCCCAAGTCCGATCTGTGTAGTGAGACCCTATAGACCTTGTACTAAATACATAAAATAAAATTAAAATCTACCTGCCTATAGAGTGAAAGTTCGTAAAAATTTTATAAAACAAAAATATATAATAGAAGAGTCAGAGTGATGTATCACTCACTTGATATTCTCAACTACCTGAAATAGAGCCAGAGATCATTATAACACAAGGGGTTCCTGAACAACCACTCTATATAAATAACAAAATCAATGTACTTTGACTACTTATCACAGTGCTTCACTATTTAATATTAATTTAGATACAAAGAGATGAGCTTTGATAAGAGATCAGTTATTAAGGGCAAGTTACTACAGTGAGAAGATGACAGGGAGCAAGGCAGCTGACAGGCCTTGTGGGTATGATATACCTGTCTCATGGGAACTTGGGCAATGGTAAAATGGATTAAAAGACATAAAATGTCTTATAAACTGAGTGAGAGTGCAAATGTGAGATTGTGTATTTCAGCAGTCCCAAGAGTACATCACTGATTACTTCTTTCTGACCTTTAGTAATGTCAGTTTAGTTCTATTTCATCCTGTTTTATAAAATAGGGATATACACAAGTGAGAAAACTTTTCTTTTTTAAAAAGCAACTTTTGGACTAGAAATACATAATGTAGGGGTCATGTGTTTGGCTAACATGTTTGAAATCTTAAGGTTTGATCCCAGGCACTGTGAAAAGAAAATTTTTAAAAAGCTTTTGCTTAAAAGTGATAAGCTAGCATTATGGAGAGTTCTTTTGTATATTTAATGTTACATTCCTAAATGTTGGAAACTAAAGCATTACACATTTTGTTTAAAAGAGTTTATTGGTTATGTTTTAAATTTTTAATTAACCATATTTTGATAATAGAATTTTTTTATTTTCTAGAAATACCATTCCTGAGGAAGAACTAAATCCAAAGATACAAGCTTTGCAGAATGCTCAGAGAAAGCGAAAAATAGAACATGATGGTTCGCTTTTTCAAGCAGTAGGAATTGTAAGTTTGAGAATAATATATCATTTTTCTATTATATTTCCAAGTTACATGTAGGTAATTTCTTCTAAACACTGAAGTTGTATTTTAGCAGTTATATTTTGGGCTTTTTTACTTTGTGTACATTGTTTCTTTGAAATATAGGTGGATAGAATTTTGGTGTAAGAATTCCAAAAAGTATGTATATATTTTGAAGGAAAAATGATGATCTCCTGTTGCTCTACTCTCAGAATCAACACCAGTCTCATTTTCTTCCCTTTATGTTATTTTTCTCCTTATTGTAATGGAAATTGTTTTAGGGTTAAGTCATTGCTGCTATAACCATAGCACATTGGTATTTTCAGACCGAAATAAATGCAAAGTATTTGTAGCAATAGTGGATGGAAGAGAAAGAATTCAAAACTGGGGAGCCAGGTATAATGGTGCATGTCTGAGCTACAAAGGGAGATCAAGCCCAGCTTGAGCTGCATAGTGAGACTATTTAGGGCAGTATGGCTTTAAACTTACACTGATTGCAAAGTTTCTAACTAAAAAACTTTAATGTAGTAAACTTTAAATAATTTTACTCTTTCCAGGGAACATTATTACAGCAACCAGATGACCGTGCAGCTAGTACGTCACTTTCCTGGAAACGTGTAAAAGGATGCAAATCCAGTGAGCAGAGTGGAATGGAGCAGAAGACAATAATCTTAATACCCTCAGGTTAGTTTATTCTCTCTCCTAAACATCTCTCAAGGGCAGTTATGATGTGTTTCTTCCTTTGTGTAGAAGCTACCACCCCAAAGTGAGAGTGATTTTTGGGATTGATTGATTGATTGACTGATTTTAGGAAAGAGTCTACAGGGTGTTCAGGGTCTCACTGCTAGATCAGACCATGGTAAACCACTTGTTTACAGTCTCCCAAGAGCTGGGATTACAGGCGCATGCCACCATGCCCATTTTCATCCTGCTCAGTGTACCCCGGGGTCAGAGACGGTAAGCAAGCCCAAGTACTGAACCCTATGCCTGCTTGCAGGTGCTTTAATCTGCTGAGCTATTTGGCCAGCCCTGATTTTTAGTTCTTAGCAATAGGAAAAACAAGTATTCATCTACTGACCATGATAGAGTGATTGATATATTGAGATAGGACTTCCATTTTTAGTAATTTTCTTACACCTATATCTCGGTGCTGTCAATATTGATAAAAGCTGAAACTTCATTTTAAATTGATTTATGACTTTATGCCTTCACTGTCTTACTGTAAACATTTCTGACATAGCACAGGTAAACCTATGCTGCATAGCACCTGTTGTTGACATAGCTGCCTGGTTTCTGCCCCATATTCTAAAAATGCTCCAAGAAGTTCACTTTATTTTCTGCAACAGCTAGCAGATAGTGGGTGTTTGGTAAATTTAATGAATACTTTATTTTTCAGATTTAGCCTGTAGACTGCTGGGACAGTCAATGGACGAAAGTGGATTACCACAGCTGACCAGTTACGATTGTGAAGTTAATGCTCCTATACAAGGCAGCAGAAACCTACTGCAGGGTGAAGAATTACTCAGAGCTTTGGATCAAGTTAACTGAGCATTCTCATAATCTCATTCCTTGTTTGTTTTTGTTTTTCCTCCCCTTTGGACACTGGTGGCTCATTACCTAAAACAGTCTATTTATATTTTCTATATCTAATTTTAGAAGCCTGGCTATAATACTGCACCAACGTGGAATTCAGTTTTGATCCCTTTCTACTTCATTTACATTAATGCTCTTTTTTAGTATGTTCTTAATGCGAAATCACAGCACATTTTCACAGTTCTTTGGTATTTAATCCATTATATTGCAGTAGCATCATTTAAAAATGCACCTTTTTAATTTATTTATTTTTGGCTAGGGAGTTTGTCCCTTATTGAATTATTTTTAATAAGAAGCCAATATAATTTTTTAAGAAAGCAGTAACATTTCCTCATGATCATAGGCAGTTGAAAAAATTTTTACTCATTTTTTTCACACTTTGTGTAAACAGTAATGCTTTGCCAGCAGTATATAATAGCCACAGTTGCACAATATATTTTCTTAAAAAATACGTACCAGCAGTTACTCATGCAATATATTCTGCATTTATAAAACTAGTTTTTAAGAGGAAATTTTTTTTGTCCTATAAATTGTTAAACCTAGAACATGACCTTGTTAATCTTATAATAATGATTCTTAAATGCTGTATTGTTTATTTAAATGGGAAAGCCATTTACAGGATATAGAAAAATACACATATATCTGGAAGGTAAATGGCATTTATTTGGATAAAATTCTCAATTCAGAGAAATCATCTGATATTTCTGTAGTTATTTGCCAGCTCAAAAAGAAAATAATGCCCTATGTAGTTGTGGAAGTTTATGCTAATATTGTGTAATTGATATTAAACCTCAATGTTTTGCCCACCCTGTTGGTATAACGATATTTTGAACAGACTGTAAACAAAAAATCATGTATTGTTAGTAAAATCGCCTAGTATGTTAATTTGCTCAAAATACAATGTTTGGTTTTATGCACTTTGTCGCTATTAACATCCTTTTTTCCTATAGATTTCAATAATTGAGTAATTTTAGAAGCATTATTTTAGAGATATGTAGTTGTCATAGTAAATATCTTGTTTTTTTCTGTGTACACTGTACAAATTTTTCATTCCTTTGCTCCTTGTGGTTGGGTCTGACACTAACTGTACTGTTTTGTTACATCAAATAAACATCTTCTGTGGACCAGGCCCCTTTTGATCAGCATTTATAGTTTAAATAATAACACCTCATAAAGTTGTTTCCCAACAATTTAAGTACTTTATGAAAATCATGTTGTACATTTCCACATTTATTGCCATCACCTTAATGTATGCTGTTTCTAAATGTCATGTTAAATGATGAAAACATGATACACATTGTAAAGAGTATGTTTTTAGAAAAGATACTTGTCATTTATAAATTTATGAGCCTATTAAAGCATAAAACAAAAATTGATTATTTTTAGTATGAATGGAATGAGTGAAGAAAATCATGAAAAATATAATCACTTAATGTCCTAAGGGTAGAGGTACCTCTTAAGATGTTAGAACAGTTCAGGCTTGAAATGATTTTGCTCAATCCCTAAAAGTAATAAATGGCAGACCAAAGATTTTAGGTCTTCTGACCACATTAAATTTAGAACAAGCCTTTTGTTTTGTTTTGACACTATATTTATTAAAATATCTTTATTCTGTTTCTCCTGTTTTTTTAAGATAGCTATATTTCTTTAACATTCTCATTTTTAAAAAATCAGTGCTCAGTTCCACAGCATATCTACTAAAAAAAAAATACCATATAATATTTAAAATTGAGAAACTACAATAAATCTGTACTTAAAGGTAGCAAAAACTTTTTTTCCTGGTAGTGGTAGGAATGGCTAGGAATCAAACCCAGGGCCTTGTATTACTAGCAAGCACTCTACTGCTGAGCCACACAGTTGGCCATAGACAAAGCTCAGTGACACAAAGCAGGACCACAGCCTTAGATTTCATACACACACTGAACAATAATACTAAGACACACATCTCAGGAAGGGTGTCTTAGGATGAACATGTGATCACCTGAAACTTTTAGGACAATACTAAATTTTCAATCTAAAATTTTGGCACAATATAACTATTTCTGTATATGGTAATGTACTTCCACAGGTGACATTTACAGAATAAAGCAGTTGCTTAATAGTACCAGGTTGCGAATAAAAATTGTGCTTATTTAGCAAATTAGCTTCAGTTGAAAACGAGGTTTGTATACAGTTTTAATATTAGTGAATGACCAGATTATATAAGGGGCAAGAGTCTGGGAAATGACCTAATAGAGCAGTGACATAGAAGGAAAAGAATCACAGGACAGAACATCAGGAAAATGAACAAGTACCAACTGCTCTATCACTCAGAAAACAAGCCCAAACTTGATTAAAAGCTATTCCAGACGTTCTCCCAGCACTGGGAACCCCTGCAAAATGTATAATGCCTTTAGCCAAGGGGTGAAAATGCTGCCCTCTAATTTTGTAATCCCAGTGTATGCTTACCCCACCTCTTCTCTGGTGCTGCTATGGATAAATGAATAGTATTACTCCTGTCCTAAAGGATGTACAGCAGAGATGCTTAGCATATTTTTTTTCATTTGTTCAAATAAGCTATTAAGCTCAGAACTGACAACAGTTACTGAGAGATTACCACCTTGAGATCCAATGTTAGCAGATGAAACGTTACAAGTGACATTTGTTCAGTAGTGCATGCTAGACTTTTTGCATATTATGTCACAATGTCAACACTCCTTCCCCATGAATTGGTTTTGTATTTCATTTTGTTCATTTGAAAGTCTTGGAGAGGTGCCTAAGATTCAGCGATTTTTCAGCTGGCCACCAGTGAGTCCGAAGTCCCTAGTGCCCCATAGCTGCTCCAGCATAACCTCGTTTCCCCACTGTTCAGCAAGTGAGACAAAGCAATCGAGGTGGCAAAACGGGGGACCCGAGTCACTTCAAAGTAGTGAGACTACGCAGGACATGGGGTGGATGATATCCTTGGATATAAACAGCAAGAATCTCCGGTTTTTGAAGAGGTGGTCCGTGTGTTTTCAGTTTGAATTTGAGATTCAGATTGCTAATTGGGGAGACGTGAACTCCCAGGTAAATGAGTAGTGTATTCGAGGGACCTCACTATAAAAGGCGCTGGAAGTGCCTGTGGTTCTCTGAGCTATTAGACTACTAGCATAGTGAATATGTTTAGGCTTGAATAACAGCAATTACGTTTTCGAGACGTGATTTCCTCCTACAAACCTCCAAGGTTTGAAAGATAAAGTTAATGCGAGGAAACAAATACTCTTAAAAGTTCCCAGTTTTTAATGCAGCAGTGCCCAAAATAACTTGCAAATAATTTTCAAGCTAAACTTTGGTTATGTAAACCATTGCAAACATCTGTTAGCTGGAAACCAAACCAAAAAGTAAAAATAACTTCATGGGAGAGCACTGTTTTAACTCTGCCTCTAAACACTGCGTATATTCCTTCCCTTTAAATAGCGCTGGACTGTTTGTCCCGCATCATTTCACACAGAATTGGTCCAGTCTTGTAGAATTTGACTGATACATGCGCTCACCGTGAGATAAACGCTGCGCCTCACCGCACAGTCCTTCCTAGAACGCTTTCTGGAGCTGTTGTGTGCGCTCCTTTCAGAGGTCTGCACAAAGTTTTGTTCTTACCTGTAATTGATGATTTTTATCCAAGACACCCGATCTCCGTATACTATTTAATTTCCTTTACTCCCATGTGGGCTCCATTCCGCGACGGAGGGGAAACAGGTGCCATGGGACGGAGGGTAAACAGCTGCGGCGGCGCTGGCAAACCGCGGGCAGGACCAGGCTGCCCTCTGCCCCGCCGGCGACTCTGGCAAAGAGGACGTGAAACCCGAGCCGCAGGGAGCCGCCCCGACCCCGTCCGCCCGTGCGCCCAGGCCCCGCCCCGGTACGTGCTCTGGCGCAGCTCCCCAGCTCGGCCCCGCCCGCGGCGCCCGACCCCACCCCTGGCCCGGGGCTCCGTGCTTTGGCGGTCTAGGCCGCCGCGTGCGCTGCGCGCTGGGCGGCCCGCGGCTCCCGCCTACGTGTGCGAGTGCATGTGCGAGGTGCGGCGGGCCGGGCGGAGCCCCTTTTTTCCCCGCGCTGGGCAGGTGTGAGTGAGCCCAGCCGGTCCCCAACTTTCTGATGCTGTTGCGCACTGAGCTGTCCTTGGCAGAGGCATTTTTGATGCCTAAGAGCACCATTATATATCACATATATGTCTCATCCAATCTAGTAAAATAGTTAAAGATAGACAAATAGTGTATTTTAAATAACACATTTTGAGATATGCTAATTATGTAGATCTACCAGGTGGTTGGTTTGGCTTTCTGGCTTTTTTTTTTTTTTTTCTTGTATTTCGAATTTATTGTCTGCAGCTACTAAGAATGCTTTAGGAGGCAAAAACCATGTTGTACAGAAACGGTAAGTATGACTTATTAGAATACAGAAAAGCTTGGAGCCAAAATTTTAATCTCCCATAGTGACAGTATGCTAAAATAGCCTGGTTTATTTCTAGCACAAAGACAGGGTTCAGGACCGCAACGCTGCGCTCAAGCCCTGCGCCTCAGCGGTGTCTCGCTGCGCGCTACGCAGGTCCTGCTCCTAAGCAAACCCCTATCCGTGCAAGACTGCTTCTGAGGGAAGGGGAACTTGGAGCCCACTGTCATTATCCCTTTTCTTTTGCACCTAATTAGGTTTCCGTTATGACCGTTTTAGGACCGAGCCAATCTGGATCTGGGTGACGAGTGACCTCTAGGACTCGGTCTCTGAGACAGTGAGACACCATGGATTGAGTAGGGGATGAAGGAGCTGGACCGTTCAGACGCTGCAGAAGGTGTGGTAGCCTCGCTGGGTTTGGTTGCCAGCTTCAATCTCTCCCTCTTCCCACGCGTCCCGCCCCCTCAGTTCTTGCCTGGGTTTCCTCTGCTTTCCCTCTTATCTGCCCCCATCCTGCCCACTACACTGTTGCCAAACGATTCTAAAACAAAACTCTGAGGATGCTATTTTTACAGTTAGCATCCCCTCAAGAGGAAGAGGCAAATGTATGTAAAATTGGTTGCCTCAGAGGGTGGAATGCCAGAGCACTTCTTACATAATTCATTCCTGTTTCTTTGTGATGATTTTATAACAAGTCCGATTACTTTAGTTAACAGGAAAATGACTGTTTACCTTTAGTAGCTATTGATTATTTTAAGATGGGAGTTCCATGCTTATACATATGATGCCGAGGACAAAACTGTGACGAGTCTGTAAGATATATAATATATGAACATATTTCCTTTTTTTTTTTTTTTTTTTTTTTTTTTTTTTTTTTTTTTTTTTTTTTTTTTTTTTTTTAGGGAAGGATCTACAGTGTGTTAGTTCAGGGTTTCACTACTAGACCGGACTCAGTGATCCGCCTGTTTACAGCCTCCCAGAGCTGGGATTACAGGCATGCACCACCACGCCCAGTCTCAATTGGTGCCTCAGTGCCTCCCGTGGTGGGCCTGCACAGCAGGCCTGGGGATCGAACCTCCAGGCCCCTGAGCCTGCTTGCAGGCGCTGTAATCTGTTGAGCTATTTGGTCGGCCCTATGTTTATGGGTTTTTGTGTTTTGTTTTCCCGCTGGTGTTCTACTGATAGAAACACAGGCAACACACTTGTCATGGAATTCTCCCAGAACATCTATATTACTGCACCAGTTTCCCATGCATTATTCACTAAAAGCCCAATATTGAGCTGTATGTACGGTAGGGGCTGTACTTTGGGGCAGGAACCCTGCCACTATGAATCTCGGAGCATGGATGTTTCCTTGGGATATCTGTCCATCCTCACCATCAGAATATTCTTACGGGATGTGCACACATTTTCTCTCTGTGGGGATATAGAGAGTAGTCCATAAGAACAAAGAAGTCAGAAGTTGTTCCCAGAGGAGCTTACTCTATCTGGAACAGGGGCTGGGAAAAATCAAACCTAAAGATGCTCTTGAAAACCTTGAGCATTTGGATGATGAGCAAATAAGAGGCTGGTAGCTTCCTAACAGCAACACGCTAAGCTGCACACCAGCTAGTTCACCAGAGGAAATCAGGGAAGAGGTGGAGAAGAGCCATAAAGGGATCCAAACATGCTTGAAGGCTGATCTACCTCTGCAAAGAACTAATCCATGCAGCAGTTTATGTCTTGGGGTGTTGTCAAAATAATAGAGCAATTAGCTAGCAATTAGCAGTTGCTGGGAGCTGGGTGTGGTTCTGAAGGAGGCAGGCAGTTAAATGGAAAGATGAGGAAAAGAAATAATGAACACGTTAGAACCACAATTACCCCAGGTGACTGCATGGCTGCCGGCACTAAGGGGCAATACTAGATGTCATACTGGACAAAATGGACTGCACCAAAATAGTCCTGGTAACTCATAAACAGTTAAATAAAAATAAGCATGACCATTAAGCTAGATTGTCGATTGTATTGGCCTGAGAACTACCTAGGGGATTAGTAAAACATAGGCAATTCAGAATGCTGCTAGGAATGTAGACTCAAGCCTCATAAGATTGCAGATTAGAATAAAGGCGGTATTGACAACTGAATTAGAGGCCATGTGTGTTACATTCTGACAAAAACCAAAGCGTACATTTTGTCCATATCCTAAGACTTTGTGGAAAGCTGAATCTAAAGGTGGTGGACTTGGGCTGGGGATGTAGCTCAGCTCACAGAGACTGCCTGATAAGCACAAGGTCCTGAGTTTGATTGCTCAGTACAAAGGAAACAACAACAAAAATATGGTGAATTTATTGACCTGGGGAATGTTATGGTTAGAAATGGGATGTCTCCCTAGACTTCCTGTATTCACTGGTGGGGCTTGTGGAACATGGGGCCTGCCCAGAAGAGGCAGGTCACTGAGCCACAGCCTAGAACACTCTATCTCCCTTCCCTGTTTCACTCTCTACTTCCTGTCCTTCATTAGGCAAGCAGATTTCCTCCAGCCAGGCCCTTCTACCACACCAGCTATCATACAAGGACTGTCTCCTAAAGCATGAGCCAAACTAGACCTCTTCTCCTTTACATTGCTGCTGTTGAGCATTTTGTCCCAGCAGTGAGGAAAGAGACTAAGACAGGGAGGAGGAAATCTCAGAGCAGCTCAGCATTCAGTCTGTGCCATGATTCCTGCTGGCTGCTTTTAGCCAGATGTGCAGTGAGAACTGGTAGTAAAAAAAAAAAAAAAAAAAAAATAAGAGTAGAAATATTTGAAAAACTTCAGTTTGGGCACCAAAGGAACCATTTGTAAAGCTGGAGCCAAAAAAGTTGTGATTATGGAAGAGATCAGTGTCTTCAGAAAGAAACAACATACTTTGAACTGGGAGAAGAAATAAAATGCCTTGAGGGCACCTGAGAAATCAGCAAGACCTCATACACTGCAGGCTCAATGGTGCAAAAATCAACCTTTTCTTTGAGAAAATAGATCCTGGTCCCTCAACTAGAGCAGAGCTGCCTAGGGCACTTATTGCCTGGGATTCACTTCACCAGTCACTTAAAGGTTACCTAAAGCATGATCTAAGCAGTTACTGCTCATGCTGGCAGCAGACCTTGGCATTGCCCATGTGATGTTGTTTTTCTTAGGCATACAGAATATAAAAGTTGTGGGGTAAGGGAGTTTCCACCAAGACTTGAAGGGAAGGCCCAAAAGTCCAGGCAATGTGCCCCTGAGAGAGCAGGGTGTGAAGCTGTGGGAACGAAGCTGAACGTGCAGTAGAGACCTCAGGAAGTCAGGAATGCCAGAAGCATGGTGTATGTGTGCCAAAGAAATCTAAAGACAGTGAGAGGAGCCAGCCTAAGAGACCATACATGTAGGACCACCTAAGCCCTTTGGAACTGGCATCAAACTACCATGCATCCTGGATGCCAAACATATTATGTTCTCCTATTGGATTTCAGTCTTGCTTTGATCCTGTCCTTTTCTATTGCCCTATCTCTCCCTTTTGAAATGGGAATGTTTATCCTGTAAATTTATATATTAAGAATATATAAATTCTGAACTTGCTTTTCAGAGGTTTACAGGGGTTGAATATTCAGAGGTTTACAGCCAAGAGTTTTATCTTCAGCCATTAGAGGAAACTTTGGACTTGAAATTTTGGATAATTGTTGGAGCATTTATAAAGGGATTATTGTATTTTCTGTTGTATGTGGAATGTTTAAATCATGTTAGTAGGAATAATGACCTTAATTTTATTTGGTGATTAAACATGACTTAAGGAGATGTGTTTTGCTGTCAAGTTGACAAGGGTGCAATGTGACAGTTGAGCTGCATTATCAACTTGATTGGCTTGTGAGCCACCTATGGGATTAAGAAAGCATATTTTTGTGCATGTCTGGATAGATCATGGGGTTTTGATTTTGGGTACTCCGTCTGGTCCCTGGCCCTTTCTTCTCTGGCTCTGTTCCCCTGCTTTTCTTCCCGGCCATCCTGAACTAAGAACCTTTGCTAAGAGGTTCTGAGGTCCATGTCCTTCCATCATGATATTTCTGCCTTGGAGCCAGTGGCCCATGAACTAAACCTCCAGGACCATGAGCCAGATGAAACTTCTCTTCCCTTAAGCTGTGGATATCACAAAGTTTGCTCCAGCAATGGGAAGGCTGACAGATACAATAAGTTTGGGGAACTTGGCAGAATTAAGGATAAGGATTTTTCATTTTTATTTTTAAGATTTTTCAATTTTTAATAATTATGAGATATGAAACAAAAATTTGATACATACACAGAAGAATGTTTGGGTAGAAATTACATGTCAGAGGGCCCAGGTGCTTAAGTTAATACAAAAAAACTTTAAAGCATCCATTAACATATATTAAAAGAATATCATATTTAAAGATATACAAGAATACCATACCTAAAATTATATATTATGAAAATAGCCTATCAAATACGAACTATAAGTAGATAGAAAATATTTTTAAAGAATCAGATAGAGATTCTAGAGTTGAAAGCCAAATAATTTTATATTACAAAATCACTAAACTCTTCACTGAGCAACTGCTGGGTGCCTACTATTTTAGTGTTAGTGGATCAAAGCCAACAGACACACACTCATGCTTCTGTGTTTACATGTAACATAATATATATTACATAGAGAAGAAAAATAAGAGAAAATGAAATTAATAGTGTAAAATTTGGAAAGGAAAAAACCAAACTAAACAAGCTAAAGATATTATTTTTCATAGTTGTTGATATTATCTCTGTAGGAACCTTTAACTCTTTAGAAAATTATCAAGAGTTTAATAAGAAGTCTGGATATTATACCAGTGTATAAAAAGTCATTTGTAGCTGGGATGATGGTGTACACCAATAATCTGAGCATTCCAGAGGCTAAGGCAAGAAGACTGCCTTGAGTTTAAAGCCAATCTGGACTACATAATGAGTTGAAGGCTAGCCTGTACCAAAAAGTGAGACCCTGTCTAAAAACAAATGAACACAAAATAATTCAATTTTGGTTTTACATATTAGAATTCAACAATTAAATAATGTAAAGAAGTAAACGATAACAGGTACAACAGCAAAGGTACATAAAAAAAAATCCAACCAAAGACAACATTATGGAGAAAATTTTATATTATAGATGGTGAAAGTTGCTTAAAGAAATGTTTATAGATAAAAAGACTCAGTATTATAAAGATGTTACTCATTTATAACCTGATTTATATATTTAATGTAATCCTATTAATATCCTAGTAGCAATGTATCTTAATTTCTCACTGCTGGGACAAAATACAAGACACCTTAGAAGTTAAAGGGGGAAAGGATTATTTCAGGTCCTAGTTTGTAAATGTTCCAGTGTATACTCAGCTGGCTCCATGCCAGGGCAGTACGCACAGGGCTATGACAGAGGACAAACAGTCCGTGGCAAGGCACATAGAAAACACTGAGCAACAAGCCTTTCTTTTCCTTTCATTTCAACTAGAATACAAACCTGTTGTCTTGTGACTCCCACACCCAAAGTATGTCTTCCTGTTATCCACACCCAGAACTATGCTCATCAGTGGACAAATCAAGTCATCATACCCTTGACCCAGTATCATGTACCCATGATCTACCCACTTCCCCAAGACCCATCTAGGAAAGCATGAGACCTGTGGAAACATAGATAATGTGAGCCATAGCATTCTGTCCCTGGCCCCCAAAAGACTTATGTACATTTCTTCATGCAAAGTACATTTAGGCCAGGGATATGGTTATATCACATGGGCATGATGGTACACATCAATAATCTGAGCACTCAAGAGGCTAAGGCACCTGCATGGCATGGCACCTGCCTGGCAAACATGAGGCCTTGAGTTCAATTCTCCATGCCAAAAAAGAAGAAGTGCATTTAGTCCATCTCTAAGAGTTGCCAAAGTCCTAACAGTTTCAGCATTACTGAAAATACCAAATCAGAATTTTCCTCTGAAGTTTAAGACAAATTCTCCCTGTAAGCCCCTATAAAGATGAAAAGAAGCTTAAACACTTTTTTTTTTTTTTTGGCAGAACCAGGGATTGAACTCAGCTCCTTGCACTTGCCAGAGAAGTGCTTATTCTACTGAGCCATCTCCCTAGCAATGAAACACTTTTCTTGTTTAACCTGGAATTTCATTCCAAAATGTAAAACTAGAAAGGAGTAGGACCAAACAAAGACCACAATCCATCAGGGAAGACATCAAATCCCATAGCTCTATGTCCAGCATGTGGAGCAATCATGGCAAAAGTGATGCCAGTGGATCTGAGTGCCTCTGCCTCTAGGGTACTGCTGGTGTTTATAGCCCTTAGGGTTTCTTTCCTGGGCTGGCTTTGCTCACTCCTTGCATCTTTGCTCTGATGATCCATTTTCTGACTTTGTCAACTTTCTAGGGCCTCCCCTACACTTTCAGCTTCACACTCATAGCTTTACATGCTGCCCTCTCAGAGGCACAGTGCCTGTGCCTCCCAGACCTTCTTCTGAAATCTGCATGGAAGTCTTCCTGACCCAACCACTCTTACAATCTGAATGCTCATACAACCAGCACCATGTGGATGACCCTAAGATATGTCACTAGCTGGGGCAATAGCTAGGCTTCCTTCCCTCTTGGCTGTAGGGGTAGAGCACATGGACGATCAAGCACTGTGAAACTAATACCAAGGAACAAATTCTCTAAGTTGCTGCCATTCTGGAACATGTTGCTCTGGAGCTCTCTTCTCAAAGCAAAGTATTTCACATTTGAAATTCTGAGGCTGCAAAGTGTAAAACTCTTCAGACTTGCAATACCATCAGTCTATCTGTTTTTATTGTCCTATTTTGAAATGCTAGCCTTTTATTGCTAATATTTTGAGCGACCAAGATTTTCTCTGTTCCATTGTTGGAGACAAATTTGACTGGAGTTTTTTTTTTTTTTTTTTTTTTTCTGGCCAAACTCAAAACTATTTTTTTCATTCTGTTGGGCTTTTATGTTCTTGATTTATAAATAGGTCTGGCTAAAAGCTCCCATCAGCAGCCATGTCACTGCTTCAACATTAGATTGCCTTGAAACTTGTCCTGTCAAATTTTCTCCTATTCCACTTAATCTCAGTCTCCTGTAAAGAATCTAGACAAAATCAATTTGCAAACAGAACTGCCTGAATGTAACACACAATGGGCTGGAGTCCAGCTGCTAGTACAATCCTTGTTCCCAACTGAAACCTCCAAGCCTGGTCTTTACTGGCTGCCTTTCTATCAGCATTTTGGTCCTCTGAGTTCTGAACAGAATCTCCTGTTAAATTCAGCATATAGAATTCCAGGACTGCTTCTTCAGCCAGCATTTTCAAACTTTTCCAAACTCTTCCCACCAGCCAGTTCCAAAGGTTTCTGAACAATGTGGTCAGGTAGTATCCCAGGAATGACTCCACTTCTGGCACCAAAAGCTATCTTAGTTTCTTTATGATTGCTGGAGAAAGCATCCACAAATTAAAGGAAGAAAGGTTTATTACAGTTCACAGTTTATTGAGGTTTCGGTTCATATTTGGCTGGCTCCAAGGCATGGAGGGGGGTAGAGAAAGGCTGTGGTAAGGCAGGCAGAAAATATCAAGCAGCAAAGCTTTTTTTTTTTTCTTTTTCTTCCATTCGGGCTGTGAGGTTACTGGTTGGTGCTATCCACACCCTAAAGAATAAACAAGCTATCATATAACCTTAATCCACACACCCGTGATTCAGCCACCCTCCCCAAAACCCCAAATGGAATGAGGTCTTATGGGACATCTAAAGATAAACCATAATAGAAAGTTAGAAACAATGGAAGTGAAGGAGTCACCATTTAATTCTAAAGAATAACCTACAGTTATTCCTACTTCCGTAGGGTAGAAAATAGAATAAAAACACATGAGATCTCTAATGCTCTAGGCAATGATATACGCATGTTGTATCTCTCAGCCAAAACTGTCAATCACCTTTACTCTACTCCCACCTTATTACAGTTCATAAATATGCATTACATGTCATAAATGTAAATGAGATCAGAATGAATTCTGGGACAGGTATGCATGGTAAGAGCCCTTAAGATGACTAAACTCCCTGAGTCATCATTCCTGTCAATCACACCTGGACATTCAGGGGGCAGCACCTAAGTTGAGATTCCTGGCCTTTAACCATTTACCAGACCAGTTATTTAAATACAAAATGACCAAATTTTGCATATTTGGGGTTAGTTTTTATTAAAGAATATAATAGGGAATATAAAAAATGACAATTTTATCAAAAATTTTTAATACAAGAATGGACTGTTGTAGAGCTGGGCGTGGTGGCGCATGCCTGTAATCCCAGCACTCGGGAAGCTGAGGCAGGAGGATTGTTGTGAGTTCGAGACCAGCCTGAGCTACAAAGTGAGCTCAAGGCCAGCCTGAACTGCATAGTGAGACCCTGTCTCAAAAAAAGACAAAAAAAAAAAAAAAAAAAAAAAAAGAATGGACTGTTGAAATGACACCTGTGTGAGTGGGGCTTGGGACAGCCAGTCCATGAACGACATGCTGCACTCAGGGTAAACCTGCTAGGTGTGATGTGTCCGTGCTCTTTGTTCATTCTGTTGCTGTTGCTGCTTTTGTGTGCAGTGCTTTTCCATTGCTCTGGCACCTTTCTTGACCTGTGCTATGTCTTTCATTGGTACAGCCTCGCTGTGAACACAACTCCCCGTGATCTCTAATAAATGCAGTTGCTTGCTTCTTACTACAGGGTTTATACTCGGCAATGTTTTCCTTGTTGTACACAGAGCCTGGGTTACATTGACCCATGCCACTGAAAAAGTAACACATAGCCTAGGCTGACCTTGAACTTGTAGCTGTACTCTTTCTTCAGCCTTCCAAATGCCACCATGCCTAGCTTCCAAGTCATATTTAAGATTTATATGAAAAGCAAAAGTCTGAGAATTGTTGTTTGTGTGTATTTGTCACCCCAAAGCCTCATGCAGTCTTTGAGGTGCAGTTCTACATTTTGTGATTAATTCATGATCCAAGGCTGGGATTATGGGCCTGCCCACCCTGGGACAGAGAGCCTGAATGTAACATGAGCGAGACAGAGAGAGACGTGCTCTCTGTTGCCACTGTTGCTGCTGCTCCTCCCATTTCCTCTTGCTCTTTGCTGCTGCCATGAACTGCCGCCCTCTGCCATGTGCCACTCTGCCTTGGTGCCAACCAAGTATGGACTGAAGCCTCCATTAACTGTGAGCTAAATAAGCCTTTTCTTCCTTCATTTTGAGTATCAGGTATTTGTCCCAAGAGGAGAAAAAAGTAACTGAGACAACAATCATAAGGATACTCACGAAAAATATTTGAAAAAGACATTTTTATAAAAGCTGTATACTTAAGAGTATGGTACCAGTGTCATGAAATTAAATGGGGCTTAGAGTTAGATAAGAAGCCCTACAAACAACCAGAATCTGTTCAAATATTAAGAGACCCCAGAGGGGCCAGGGAGATGGCTCAGTGGAATGAGCGCTTCCCTGGCAAGCTCAAGGCCCGAGTTCAATCCCCGGTTCCACCAAAAAAAAAAAAAAAAAAAAAAAAAAAAAAAAAAGAGAGAGACCCCAGAAGCTGGCAATATTAGAGACCTCTTCCTGTCCAAGCTTAGTCATTTTTTTTTTTTTGGCAGTATCAGGGATCGAACTCAGGACCTTGCACTTGCCAGGTGCTTATGCCACTGAGCTATATCACCAGCCCAGCCATTTGTTTTTGAGTTGTGGGATGTTTGAAGTATTTTAAGTAGGGGTACTGGTGGTCCATGTGGTGGGGCTGAGGGTGGTAAGGAGGCTGGGGGTGGTAGATATGCACTAACAATAATGGAAATGGTTACTTTAACAACACATACAGAGCCACAGAGCTTTGTACTGGTTGTGATTAATGATCCATGGTTAATTTTTAAAAATGTCTTGTTTGTTTTTTGGTACTGGGTCTGACTACGCAGCTCAGACACATAGTGATCCTCCTGTCTCAACCTCCTCAGCACTGACATTACAGGCATGCACCACATGCCTGGTTTCAGCGGTCAGCATGGTGGCATGGTATGCTGTCCTGGGGATCAAACTCGGGTCCTTGTGCTTGCCAGGCAGGTGCTTAGACCACTGAGCTAGCTACCCAGCCCCACAGTTAATTTTTGATGAAAATTCAAAGTGACTTTAGTGTTGGAGAAGTTTCCAGCGGCTATTCAGAAACAGGTACTGAAAAATTTAATACACAAATGATATATATATATATATACAAAATGTAATCACATAGGCACTGTTTATACAGCATAAGAACTATTGTTTTTCCCTTTTACTTGGTTATGAAAATTTGTTTTATTTTCTCATAAAATAAAAATGTTGAAAGATAGTGACGTAAAACTGAAAAATGATTCAGTAAAAGATAAACTGACATTCATCTCCCTCAAGCTTCCTCTTGCTTCAAACTCACTTGATCAGTAGTTTATGCTAGCCTTATAAAGCAAGTTCTGGAACTCCTCTTCAGTGTCTTTAGCTGCATTGGCATAGCTGCCTCAGTGTTCTGAATCACTGAAAAATTTTACAGCCATTTCTGTCAAGATGGCGTGACCTCTACTTACTGGATCGAGCACTGTATGATTTCTGGCTCACCCCCAAGGTCAAAATGACTGTGAAGGGCAAATGTTTTGAGTCAATTCAGGGAACTGAAGCTTCCACGATAGCACGACTGAAGATGCTACTCTAGAACTGCTTCACAAAGTGGCAGGAACAATGGAATAAAGTAGAGTGGAATCTTTGTGGGGGGTAATGACAAAGTATCTGTGATGTTAATAAGTTTTTCAAAATTTAAATATCCA
>PVKA01000571.1:0-103416 GCA_004027165.1 Ctenomys sociabilis | reverse complement strand
ACTTTAAATAGTTTAAGAGTTTTGGAACAAAATTATGGTTAAAAATAAAGGGGTTGGCGAGATAGCCCAGTGGTTGAAAGCACCTGCTTAGGCAAGCATACAGGGTCTTGGTTCAATCCCTGGCTACCCACATCCCCCAGGGCAGCCTGAACCAGCCACACACACACAAAAAAAAGCTGGCACTCCAACAAGGCTTATATGCCTCTTCCATGAACTCGAGCTATTGCTGGGAGGAGGTTGCCCAGCTGGGGACTATATTTCCCATCACCCTTTGTTGTGGGATGAGTCCATGTGACTAAGTTCTCACTAATGGAGCGGAGACTGAAACGGAGACCGTCTGTGCTTCTCAAACTAACCTTGCTAAGGGGCTGTTTGCCTGAATCTATCATGGACTGACAATTCTGTGATCTACAATGAAAATAAATTGCTAGAAAAAAATAAAATTTAAAATTTAAAATGTTATTCCTAATACAAGCCCATTCTTCTGTTATGAAATCCTGTGGACATGAAATGACTCTGCCAAAGTGCCATAGTATATAAGTTTGCTGCAGGGTGTCCTTGGAGAGGTGGGACACTAAGACCTTTTTCCCAGGGAGCAACACTTTTCCTGTTGGCACTGACTCAGTAAATTAGTACTATGTATTGTCTCTTTGGTCTCCATTACATTCTGCTCCTTTTCATGAAATACTTGTGACATATTTCCAATACTGTGTGGCACCCACCTACTGTGAAGTTTTTGTATAGTGAAATGGGGCACCAATGTGTATTTTCCAGGAAGCAGCTTTGTGTTGGCATTCATCCAATGGCTTCCCAGCCAAAGGCTGAGTGTGGAACATGGTGTAGTCACACCCTTTTGTACAATTTTTGTGTCTTTGTTTCCTTTACATGAGCATGCAGTAACATTTCACAGTCTGGTCAGGTATACATTCTGTCTGGGTGTGACTTATGGTGATTTAGGGTACAGAATTACATCAGAACTACACTTACACAGAGGCTGATATTGCTGCATTGCAAAAAGTTTCTACTCCACCAATCGGGATTGTGCTGCATTCTTGCATGCTTGGACCCATCCTCTTTCAGGTCAAAGAGCATCACCCTGGTGCAGAGGTTTGTATTTCCATGACATCACCCATATGGCTATTTTTCTTTCAACCACTGCCTTAATGCTGCTGGAGACAGAAGGTATAACCAACACAGCCATGCAAGGAAGGGCCAAATAGGCTTCCCAAATCATCCATGTAATAGCTGTCAGGGTTTGAATCCCCTGAGGGTTGAAAATCATTCCACAAACAGTTCCCTAGGGCCCAACCAGTCCAGTCTGCGTTGTAACATGAGCAACTTTCCTCACTTGACTTGTAATCTCCCCTAAGACTCTTACCTCAGCATCTACATGTAGATAGCAGTTGTTCTCGTTACATTTCCCACAATGCCCTCCCTCAGAAGCAAGCAGATAATCTAAGGCTAATCCATTTTGCTAGATGACAGTGTGCATTTTGGTTTGTTGTCTGCCTAACAAGTTAAGAGCTTGCGCGGTTTTATTAGATGTAATTTCCACAACTGATTAGTCTTTTTTTTTTTTTTTTTTTTTTTGGCAGAACCAGGGATTGAACTCAGGCCCTTGCACTTGCCAGGGAAGCACTTATTCCAGAGAGCCATCTCCCTGGCCCCAATGATTAGTCTTAAGTAGATGGTTCAGCACATAAATGGGGGTGCAGTAGCCCCTGAATCCATCCTCTGCCCATATGGTATTACCACAATACTGCATTAGGCATTTAGGGGCTATTTTTTATCTTTCCAATTGCCAATTTGCAGGGCACATTATTTTCTATGGCCACCCCATCCCCATGTACATGGACCCCTGGCAAGTGGTAGTAGAAACAAAAACAAGGCGATCATTCATAATGCATGAGACCTTCGCCTGCTTGGGAAAAGCACACCCTACATGGTTCTTCCACATAGCTAATGCTGTCCATCTTGTGTGCCCCATGCAGTGTCTGTGTTACAATGTCTCCCTTAGATGAGAAAAACTGGACAAGGAGTAAGGGCTTTGTTCAAAGTAGTCAGGAGACCCCAACACTGAGTCTTCCAGGCAGTTGAAATAATAGGCTGAGTGCAGGAGCTTTGCCCCTGACATGTTAGGGTCCCAGCAGGGATGCTGAACCAGCCTCCCAACTGGGCAAGAGTGTTTCTTCCAATTATTGAGGTCCTGAGAAGCCAAGTCCCTAAGGTAGAGCAGGGGTACCCTGTGCCAATATAAGATTCATCAGAATTTAATTTTCTAGCTTCCCATGGCCACTGATCCCTCACGTTGGTTCCTCCACATACACAGCAACAAGAGATCTCAGGGAGAAAATTTTATGTTAGAGCTAAAAACAAGGTTTTGGTTGTGGCCATGATTAGAAGGGGGTTACTTTCTATTTCTTCATAAAGTGAGTGAAAGACCAGAAAAGATGTGGTCACTTGAAGGGCCAGTAAGATAGTTTAGCAGACTAAGTGCCTGCTTAGGCAAGTGCAGGGACAGAGGTTCAATTCCCTGTCCCTCCACAAGCCTTGCTGGCCATGCTGGCCCCACCCCCAGGCTCACTGAGCTAGCCATGGAGTCTGGACATGGTGGCACATGCCTATAATCCCATTGCTGGGGAGACTGAAAACAGGAGGATCACTATGAGTCCAAGCTTCGTAGTGAGACCCTGTACAAAATACATTAAAAAAAAAAAGATGTGGTCAGTTGGACAACAGTGACCCTCTTGAAATGTAACACAGTCGTGGGTCAGTCCAGAGCCTATTTTCTCACTTTGGGTTGTCCAGACTAAAGTAGTAAAAATTTTTTTTAATATTTTATTTTATTTTATTTTATTTTGAAGAGTTAAAACAGAAGCAAAAACAAATAGAAAAAAGACAGAAACAGGGTAACATACAACAATGCATATGTTACAGATTCTTTAAAACAGGAATAGCTAATTAACAATGGTTGTTCTATTATCTATTTTTATCATCAAATCTGTTGCTCAGATTACCAAATGCTCAGATTAAAAGATTGTGGAAATAACTGAATATTGGTGCTTGCTTTTAAGAAATCTTAATTATTCTCTTTTTTGTTTTTATTTTAAAGAGAGTATAACTGATAAGACATTAGGAACGACACACATTTAGAAGACCAAGATGAGAGGTATTCAACTATGGATTTTATATTACACATTGCTGTCCTCAATGTAGTTGCTCAGATCACAGAAATCAGCATTTGGAGTTAGTCAAGGTGAAAATTCTACACATTAACTGCAAAAAACTAATGAAAATTGTGAGTACAATCATCTCAGCCATCCTGTATATATACTTGCATGTTTTTCCCTTTTTCCTATCTTTTCTCCCTTCTCTCACCTTCCTTATTTAATCCTTAAATTCAGTCCAGCTATTCCCCTTCTGGGTATTTTCCCAAAAGAACTGAAAACATCATATCATAGTGATATGTGTGCACCCATGTTTATAGTAGCACAATTTGTTATAGCCATATCTTGGAAACAACCAAAATGATTATTACTTGAGGAAAGGATGAAAAAGATGTGGTATTTCTATACAATGGAGTACTAATCAGCTATAAAGAAAAACTTGAATCCTTTATAGGTAAGCAGATACAACTAGATGCTATATTCATAAGTGAAATGAATGAGACCCACATGTGTAAATACTGTATTTTATCCCTAAGAACCTGAAAGAATAAATAAGACCTGAAAGATATAATATATATATATAGTAAAATGGAAAGTAAAGATGGTAAAAATTAATAGGGTTACAGGTTCCCAATTCACAGCTCAGAGTGGCAGCCCCTTTTGGAGGAGCACTGTCTTACCTTTACCCTGCCAAGTGGCCCATGAGGCACAGCTCCAATAGGGGCAATAAGCTCAGCAGCCACCCTAACAGGCAGGTTGGGGTGAGGCCTGTTCACACATACCTCTGCCACTGAGCCTGTATTCTCCTCCCATGATAACCCTCTAGCTTTTAGGACTAGCCAGGAAATGCTAGTAATGGTAGCACACACATTAAAAAAAAAAAAATACTGAAACTGGCAAGTGGGATTTGTAACCTAGGTTTTATTAATTAATGATTTATTACCTGGGGTGTGTTGGACTCTGAACCATTCCTCATTTGGGGAGCATTTCAGGTCAAAGCAGGTGTACTGATTTTCATGTTGGCAAGTAGACTAGGTGGTCTTACTATGTGTGGGGTCCCTCGTATCCTCCCTAAGCGTGAGAAGTGGGTGTGGTACAATCCAAGTAACTCCCTGGCCTTGCCTAGTTAAGTGAATGCATGGGTCACATGATGGGGAACTCAGTTCCCCAATGGGGTCCCGTACAAGCAGCCAATACCAGCAAACATCCTACCCTCTGGAGGGAAGCAGGGACCTCTCACCACACTTCAGGTTAGGGGGGCTCTCTCAGCAAGGGCTATGGCCAAATAGGGCTACAGACCCCAGTATAGGTAAGAACAAGGGACAGAAGTGCATGGCAGATAGTCACAGAAAGGATGCGGCTTGTCTGGGCACCAGTCAGCAGCACCCGCGGGCTTCTGTGGTGCACAAACCGCTCAGCCTCTGGAATGACCAGAGCACCACTCTCGTCCTTCAGTCATGTTCCTGAGGCCTAGGTCTGCTTCTTCCACATCATCAGCTTACCAGGAGGTGGCAAGTTGGGGATGAACTCTCTCAGTCTCAAGATGTTGTAGTGAATCCCAGGGGCGATCTCAGCCACTTTTACTACCATGGGTGGGGGTGAATGGCATAACAATGCATGGGCCCCTCCACAGGGATTTCAGGGCTCAATGTTCTTTCACCCACACAACATGCCCTGGCTTGAGAGGCTGAGCTTCTAAGGTCAGATTCATGGGTAATTGTTTCTTAACCATTGGTAGTCAAGAAACAATGCATTTTCCTAACTCACTGGTGGCTGAGCCTAACACTTGCTTCTGTTGTCTCAGAGTGAGGTTCTCAAACTCCCTTATTTTTTATTTTTAAAACTTATTTATTCGGTACAGGGTCTTGCTACCCAGCTTGAACTTGTAGTGATCTTTCTGTCTCAGCTTCTCCAGCACTGGGATTATAGATGTGCACAAACACACTCAGTTTCAGTGGCAGGCATAGCACATGGCTAGCATGACATTCAGTACAAGGGATCAAACACAGGTCCTTGCACTTTCCAGGCAGGCACTTAGACTGCTGAGCTATCCCAATAGCCCCTGAAGCTCCTTTAAATCCCTCCTTATACCCTTAATAATAGGAGGGGGCCACTTGTGGTAGCATACACCTATAATCCCAACTCTTGGGAGGTTGAGTTAGGAGTATTCTCATGAGCTTGAGGGCAGCCTGGGCTACAGCCTGGACTGTGTAGTAAGACCTGTCTGATAGATAGATGGGTAGATAGACAGACAGACAGACAGACAGACAGACAGACAGACAGACAGACAGACAGATAGATAGATAGGGCCTTCCCACAGAGAACTTTAAGAGGGGAAAATCATTTTAATGGGACTAGAGCTAATCCTCAGTAGGACTACTGGCAAGAGCCAATATTCCCAGTGCAGATGAGCTTCCTAGTAGTCTGCTCAGCTATAGCTTTTGGGTCTGCTTCCTTGCTCTGCTTTACCTGAGCTCTGGGTATATTTTATGCAGTCTCTCTTATTATTAGTCTTTTGGCCACCAGCTGCACCACTTCCATGGTGAATGCCAGCCCCTTGTTTGACTTTATGGTAATGAGAATTTGAAAATAGAGGATGAGAGCTGGGCATGGTGGTGCATGCCTGTAATCCCAGCACTCGGGAGGCTGAGGCAGGAGGATTGTTGTGAGTTCAAGACCAGCATGAGCTACAAAGTGAGCTTAAGGCCAGCCTGAACTTCATAGTGAGACCCTGTCTCAAAAAGACAAAAAAAAAAAAAAAAAAAATAGAAGATGATTTCTTTCAGAAGGTTCTAGGCTACCTCAAATGCTCTTTCCTTATAGTGGTGGTGGTGGCCTCTACCCAGCCTAAGAAGGTGCACACAAAAACTAGCAAATCCTTAGCACTAGAGGCTTGAAGGATTTCTTTTTTGGGGGGGGGAGGCTGGCTCACGATGCCTTAAGGGCAGGTCTGCTAAGGCATGAGGATCTGGGGTTCAAACAATAGCATTCTGAGCCTGACTGATTTGTTTAAGAAGGCATTTAAACAACTGAGCTACCCCAGGAGTGGCCCTAGGCCCTGGATGTGGGTTATTACAGACACACATTCCACACTGTTCATACACTACCTAGACTATGTTGGAGAGCCAGGAGTCTCAACTCACAGTGGTCTGGAGAGCTGTACCTCCTGTGTTGGTGCCCTGATGAAACTTTCTGACAAAAACTGGGCCTAGAGCCTCAGGGATTGCTACCCAACTCTTCAAACTTCCACCATCTACCTGGGAGGTAATGTCCACGCCCAGTCATTTTTTCGAGTAATCAGGGTTCCATTCAGTGAATGGACTGGGAAACAGCAGGGTGGCCAGGGCTGGCATCTCTGCTGTTCCCCTGGTGGCCATGAGCTTAGCTTCCAAGTATGCTTTACAGTTTCTCAGAGTGGGTCAACTGAACCAGCATGCTGCGGGTGTGGGAAGATTGCCAGGAGCATAAGAGGCAGTACTAAAGGCTGTTGGGGAACCTGCTGGAGAAGCTACTGGAAGCAGCTGGTTCTTTTGGAGGACTCTGTCATGCTAGCTTTCCTAATGAACATGGCTGTTCTCATCTTCAAAGGAGCTTGGAATCTTCTTGCTGAGAATTGCTATGGTTCACTTTAGAGGAGTGCTCGACCTCACTTTGAGCTCCAGAGGGGAAGATGGCGCACAGCTCCATTTGCACTTGTCACATTGGCTTTCCTGTGGGAACGCAGCTTCCTCATCTGCTGAGGAGCTCAGGTCCTCACTGTTGCTGAGGATGGCTGTGGTATTTTTCAGGGGAGCTCTGGTTCCTACTTTGAATGTCATTTTCTGGCTCCAATTCAGATCCCACCTCAGCCTGCTAGCATAAGTCCTTCATTTCAGTGGCAGATTTTCTAGCTTTGGCCTTCCCAGTACAGGTCCATGGAGGAGGCCTCCATGAGACATTGTTGTGTGGTCTAGGCCTCCAGTTGGATTTGTGGGAGGCATTGTTATGGGCATTGGGGCCTCAGCTGAATTCTTTGGTTTTCAATGTGTGGACAGATTTCCTGCACTCTTTGTGTATGATTTTTTGGGTGATTTATTATAAATCATCTTACAAAATGTATCCTGTATTGTACTAGGCTTTGCAAAACTCCAAACTATGACAGTTACTTTTCTTCTGTTGCTGAGGCAAAATAACCAATACCCAAATTTGAAGGGAGGAAAAATTTATTTAGTTCAAGTTTGCAGAGGTTTTGATCCATGATCAGTTGGCTCTAAGGTGGGATGGCATTGCAGAGGGGCAACCATTCACAGTGGAGGAAGATACCAAAAGCAAGAAGAGAGGAGGAAGGAGAGGCAGGGCCAGGGTCATAAGCCACTTTCCACCCTTTATACTACACGTAAGCTATCCACCCCAGGGTGGGTGTAGCACTCACACACTCAGTCACAGCCACCGCCATGACTGCGTGAGGCTTTGGAGGACACCTAGACACAAACCGTAACAAATTCAAAAGTATATATTACACTGCAACACTATTTCCAAGTACAACTCAAAACCAAGTACAACTAAAATATGTTTAAACACATAGATGTGGTAAGTGTATACAAAAGAACAAGAAAAAAAGTCAGGATAGGGCTGGAGAGATAGCTCAGTAGAATAAGTGCTAGCCTGGCAAGTGCAAGGTCCTGAGTTCAATCCTCAGTACTTCCAAAAAATAAATAAATAATAATTAAATCTTTATAGAATATGAAAAAAAATTTAAAAAAAGGATGGGTGTTACTAAGGGGAGGGGAATGGTTTAGGTTCATATAGGGGTTGGCAATATTCTGATTCCTAAACACTAGAACAGGTGTTTCACAGCTGCTTCTAACCTCACATTTAAAAAGAACAATGACGAGGAAAGTTAAACTGAATTAAACCTCCATCTGCAGACAAACCAATCCTTTTCATCTAAAGCACAGCACTACAATAACAGTAATACGTTTTGCAATCAGAAAATGCTACGAAGTACTCCAAAGCTAGGCACAGTCAATTTAGCCAAATAGCAAAACGGATGTAGGCAAGCTCTACTAAGTATTGTGCGTGCTTGCAGTATACCAGTGCATGGGAGGACTATTTACAACAGGGCCTGAAATACTGCTAGCTTTTCTCCAAAAGGGGATCTCAACTCTAGGGGTACAAAGAGATAGCCACATGTTAAGCACTGTATGAAGGGTGCATACATTGTAAAGGATCTCGGGGATCTGAGGAAGTAAGCGCTATTTTTTTGATCTTTCCCCGTGGGGATGCGTTTTGCAGTTGACTCCAACTCGAGGGTCCCTTTTCAAGACGAGCGACAGCCAATTCAAAATGCTAACGGAAAGTTATGACCTAAAGTCCTTTTAAGCTCAAAGTAGTCTTGGCACACAAACCTCTCCACCGCAGTTTAAAAGACCAACCTGCCTACCAAAGGAAACCACAGCCTGCAAATGCCGCCCTCCGCTTTCCGGCGCACGCGCAGTAAGCACCGAGAGGCGTGCTCCGCCGAGTGTAGACGGAGCTGTGTCGGCGGCACGCCACAGCGCGTGCGTCACGTTACCCAGGGCGGGGCTTCGGGTTGGGTTCCCTTGGCGATGGCTGGCAGTTGAATAAAAGTGAAGTGTTGGTTGCGGACGGTGGAGGCATGGAGGCTTCTTCCGGCTTGCAGACCGACTGCGAGACACTACTGAGCCGCTTTCAGGAGATGGATAGTGTACGCTTCGAGGACTTCTCGGCTCTTTGGAGGAAGATGAAGTTTGGAACGCTCTTCTGGTGAGCGGCTGAGGGAGGCCTGGGCACGCGCGCCTCACTGCGCCTGCGCGGTCTGCTCCGGCTGCGACTCGGACGGCCGGACCCTGTCGTATTTTGCTAGAACCTCACTTTTAAAAGCAGACCGATACCCGAGTAAAGAAAGGTATCGCGGTACCTTGCATGACTGTGTTCATTTTTCCGTGCTTCCTGGGACCCCATCGGTCGGCCGCCTTCTATTTCTCCACGGGCGTCTCTTTAGCCGGAGGAGCCTCTTCCTCCCCGCTGTGAGCACTGTAGCCTTCACCCACATCTGGGCCCATAGAACAGTTCCTCCCGGAAAGTTTTGGCCCCCTACACGCGTTCCGTTTCCCCCTTAACACATCGTGTAGTGGGACGAAGGGAGAGAGGAATCATTAAGTAATTAAGAGCACGGCTGATAGAGTCCGGCTGTGTGAATAAGAATGCCGGTCCACTGACTAACCTGATTCGAGGCTTAAGCTTTCTTACCTGTAAAATATATAAATGCTAGTACCTGATGCAGTTGCAGTGAGGATTGAGAGAGCTAATGTATGCCTTAAATGGGTTTCATGTACGTAACACATGTTTATGTAGATTAGCACTTTTAAATTTTTCTTTCACTAGACTGAACTTGAGAGCTATGATTGACAGCGTGTAATATTGAAAAGTCTAATTAATCGATTCAATGAGACCTTAGGCTTAAAACTGTGTTTTGCTGAATAAAATGTAAAAGCTCTTTTTTTTTCTCTCTGCTAATGTAAACTATGCAGTTTGTAAATTACAGGGGGTGGGTGATGAGCTATTTATTGTGCAGCTAATGAAAGGAGAGCCAATTTTTAAAATAGCTACTACATGTAATACACTCATAGCTTAATTTAATCCATAGAATAACTATGAAAAAGGATATAATGATCGTTGTTGTACAAGAGAAGAAATTGTGGCTTAGGAGGTTGATTTTTACTGGATTGCAGTTAGAAGGTGGTAGAGCACATTTTGGAACCTGTATGTGTCAGTTTCTAAACCTACGATTTCAGTTAGTATGTGGAGGGCTCATCAGGGAAATTTTTCCAGGCCTGAGTTCCCCCAAAGTTTTACCTAATAGAGAAATAATCTTGAAGGCAGCATCATGTTTCCCTCCTTCCTTATAATCAGATAAGATAAAATTGTTGCTTACTGGTGCAGTACTGTTACAAAATGAAAATATATTTTTTCAAATATATTATTTACAAATATGAATAATTTTTAAAGTGTGTCAGTTATTTATTTTAGCTAAGGATATTAAAAACACTTATGTATTTAGTACAGTGTCTCTGTGGTCTCACTACACAGATCAGATTGGTAGTGAGCCTCCTGTTTTCAGCTTCCTGTTTTCATCCCTGGGATTACAGGAGTTGCCACCACGCCCAGTCTCAGTCCCTGGGGGTGGGGCTGGCACAGCATGCCTAAAACCAAACTACAATCTAATCAAATACCACATAGGATATGATCCCTAATGCACTCAAATTGGGTCTGAAGTTGTAAAAAAGATGTCATATTGACTTTATTACAATCTGGATGCTTTTTAAAAAAGTTTTAATGAACTTGGCAGTTTATTCGTGGTAATTTCACGTTTCTTCTCTATTCTGTGCTCAGTTTGGTAAGTAAAGATGAAGGCTGTGACTGGGCTTACCTGAGCTTGTGTGGCCAAGAGGGCAGCGCAGTAGAAGAGCAGCTCTTGATGCCTGAGTCCAGTGAAGGGTACAGCCGGAAATTGCCACACTGTTATTGGCATCTTTTTTTAAAAAAAAATTATGTATGTAGCATAGGGTCTCACTACTCGTAGTGATTCTCCTGTTTTTAGCCTCCCAAGGGCTGTAATCACAGACGCATTCCACCATGCCCAGTCTCAATTGCCATCTCAGTGTACCTTGATGGGATCAGGGCCAGCATGGCATGCCAGGGATCGAACCCCAGTCCCTGTATCTGTCTAAGCAGGTGCTTTAGGCCTTTGAGCTATCTGGCCGGCCTGACCTCTGCTTTTAAATAAGTATGTACCTGTTCTGCCTTTTTATTTATTTACTTAATCATGATTATATATTTTTGTTTTACAGTGGCAAGATGAGAAATTTAGAAAAGAACACATTTTCAAAAGAAGCCTTAGCTTTGGCGTGGAGATATTTCTTACCTCCGTACACCTTCCAGATCAGAGTTGGTGCTTTGTATTTGTTATATGGATTATATAACACCCAGCTATGCCAACCAAAACAAAAGGTAATATCCCTGAGTTACATCCTTTTAAGTAGAAATGTGAAACAGGTACCCTGTTCATTCTGCAGTATGCTTTTTTTTACAGTATACTGACTGAAGTAGAAATAGTGTGTTTTAAAATTGTAATACATTTACAAATAAAGATTTACATTTTGTACAATTTTTTGTTGTTGTTACAGATCAGAGTTGCACTAAAGGATTGGGATGAAGTTTTAAAATTTCAGCAAGATTTGATAAATGCCCAACATTTTGATGCAGCTTATATTTTTAGGAAGCTACGGCTAGACAGAGCATTTCACTTTACAGCAATGCCTAAATTGGTATGTTGACTTAGGTAATTGTCTTTTCAAAAAGAGTGGTCATACTTTTTTTTCAGAAAGAACCTTGATCTCTAAAAAAGTATAAAAACCATTAATAGTGTTCAAGACATGTAGCTTTCTTAAAATAGGAGAAAAGTATTCTACTTTTTTCCTTGCAAACAAAATTCAGCCTCTGCTTTTGAATGTGGTGTTTCTGGTGGTCGTGTATAAGTAAATTTCTGTAGAGGAAATGAGATTTAACAACATCTTGTGCTTATCCTTTTTTAATTTTCCTTTTGTCAGTTTTTGAGAAAGGGTCATACTGTGCAGCTCAGGCTGGTCTCAGACTTAGACTTGCAACTATCCTCAGCCTCCCAAGTGCTGGGATTACATGCGTACACCATCACACACACCATTGTACATTATTTTAATTTGAATGTGAGAGGAGTTACTCAGGGAGGACCAAGCAATTTTAATGTCAGTTGGTGAAAAGGTGGAACCTTTATTTTAATGTGTTATTTTTTTCAGTTTTGTGACAATTTAGATACTAGATTGAAGAAGGTCTGATTTTGCTATTACCTGGCTAATTGTTAACTTCCAAATCTTACTAGAATGTGTAAGAATGTGAGAAAGAAGAAAGAAAAATAATTTATGAGCTTAATGACTCATGCCTGAATCCCAGCACTTGGGAAGTTGAGGATTGTTTTGAGTTTGAGACCAGCCTGGACTACAAAATGGGCTTAAGGCCAGCCTGAATAGCATAGTGAGACCCTATCTCAAAAAAACAACAAAAAAAACCCAATGTGGCTTGGCTTATAATGTTTAGTCTTTGGAAGATCGATATTTAATATACATTTAGGGTTGCTTTTATTTTATTCATATTTATTGATAATTTTTATTTCATTTTTTTTATTGAAGTACAAATATCAATGTGACAGTTTTTTTTTTAATTTTTTATTTTATTGAGGTACAAATATCAATCAGACAGTTTTACGACACCTTAACAAGACAGATTCAATAAATTAATACATTGAAAACTTTTCATACTGTTTTGGTATCGTACAAGGAGCATACATGATATTACACTTTTATTTATTTATATATTATATATTATATTTTATATTATACAAGGTGCATACATGATACTATACATTGTTACAGCAAATGTCACTTATCAGTAAATTAAGAGTGTAGCTGTTTACTTATTTTTTATACCTGAATTATATCAAAAAATCAATAATTATTTTCCTAGTGGATGACCATAGTACTAGAAGCCGACATAATATCCTGTCCAACCACCATTAGTGCAAATCTTGCCTCTCATAGTATTATGTAGAAGCATAGTGTTATCTATCCCAACTGTACTGTCCATACATACTCATGATTCTTCCTTTCTATACCCCTTCCTTTGTCTACACCTGTCAAAAATGGGCACTCCATTGTCATTCAACTACTTTAGGTGCCTGAACTCAATAACACAATCCAACACACTCCAGCATTCCACAATAGTATGTTATCTGAAGAAGTTGTTGACCATAGCCATTTACAGCTCAACTTATTATTATGGCCCCGCGGTGTGTACTTCATTTTTATACTTTTCTGCTGATGGTTAAGACCTAGGTAGAGCAAGACCTATATACCAACACATGTACTTTATGTTTCTTATGAGGTCAGTGAAGTCCCCTCAGGGTTTATCTTGTAGTCCTGTACCTTAATCTGTAGATCCTTTGTCTGTGTCATCCACGTGGATGAGTCACAGCCAATGTTTGACCAGCTTGCTCTCTGAGAGCCTGAGAAAAGTTTTCTCTCCATGTGACTCTCCCCAGGCACACTATAGAACTTCGATCTCTTTCCTCTGTGGCTCCATAATCTTCTTCAGAAAATTTGGAGCTCAACTGAGTTTCATGATGTTATAGTACAGGTTCTCCAATGTCCTGAGTCTTCGCTGACCTTGAAAGGCTAGGGCCAAAATGTTGGCTGGCCTTGTAGTTCTTCTATTTCTCCAATTTTGATCTGTGAACTTAGGTTGTTAACCATCCAGAAGAAAAGCTGATTAGTTCCTGCAGCATATGCCATTCACTTTGCCTTATCTGACTCAATTGTTTTTAGTTGTTGTTGTATGTTTCCATTTGTATTTCTGCTTTTCACTTATTATTGATAATTTTTATTGCTGACTTGTCAAGTACTTTCCAAATGTCTTTTACTAGACATCCACTTTAAAAAATGTTTATTGTCACATAGCTTTCATATAGAATGAAGAAAAAAATTCAGCGAACTGAAGTTACAGAGGAATTTAAGGACCCAAGTGATCGTGTAATGAAACTTATCACTTCTGATGTATTAGAGGTAAATTTGTTTTTATGCCCTAAAATATTAAAAAATATATATTTTATTGCTGATTGTTGTGTTTATAACTTTCTCTACTGGATATACCATTATTTTAGTGCTTTTAACCAATAAGAATGCTCTCCTTTCTCTACAGCTTCAGAAATGAAGCATCTTACATATGTCTAGGTTTATAAATCTTGGAGCATAGTGAGGAATAGATGTAAAAAACTTGGATTGAACATTTGTGGGTTCACGTACTAATTCTTGTTCTAAAACTGCCATAATGTGTTTGGCTTTACATAGGTTATAAAAAGAGTTTAGAGTGACTATTGGTCTGTTAACAATGGGCATATCCTAAGTTCTTTCAACAATACTTATTTAATTGGATGGTGATTAGATGGATAGTATTGAAAAACCTTTTCTTGGTGGGGCTGGCAAGATAGCTCATTGGATGAAAGCACCTCCTTATTTAGGCAGGTGCAGGGACCTCCCTCAGGGCGCGCTAAGCCATCCAGAGTTCAGGCATAGTGGCACACGCCTATAATCCCAGTGCTAGGGAGGCTGAAAGTAGGAGGATCACCACAAGCCTGAGCTGCATAGTGAGACCCTGTAATGCCAAATACATTAAAAAAAGAAAAAGCTTTTCTTTTTTTGGCATGGGTGAGCAGCGGTACTTACAGACTTCTACTTGTGCGGTACTGGATTACATGCAGCCTTGTAATCAGTGACTTTTCAAAAGCATATGGATGAGAAAATGGCGGGGACACCTTGGTCACATTTATTTCATGTCTTGGAACCTTAGGTTCCTTCTCATTAGATCACAGTCTTTTTTTAAAGACAAAGACTTGCTATGTTTCCCTATGGGCTCTACTACCAGTCTCAAAGGATCATCCATCCTGCTTCAGCCTCCTGAGTAGTTGGAAATACAGGTACTCTCACCTGACCTGGCTGTGACTGTGATCTATATTTTGTCCATTTGTGAAAAAACTAAAATGAAGTGAAGCTAGAAAAGTGCTGAGTGTGGCTTATAGCGTACAGTGCACCTGAAAGAAGTGTTGCTTTCATTTTTCCCAGTTCTGTTCACACTTTCTAAATCTGCAGTAAAAGAGAAGTCAGACCCTTTGATTTGCTGGTGTTCACAAACCCTGGGACATCTTGTCAGCTAGGTTGCAGCAGTGGTCCTAATTCAGGGAGCAACTTTATTTGAAAGCACTTGAGCTTTGTGCTGTGAGGTAGCTTCACTTTTGAGGATAATTTTAATATGGGAACCATGAATTTCAGATAGGCCCCCCTCTCACTCTGAAGACCTAGGATGCGAGTCTCTATGCCAGATAAAAGTCAATGCACATTTGATACATAGAATAAGGTCTAAGTCAGTATCCTTAGTTTCTCCAAGATATTTGAATAGGAGGAGATGACATGTTTACCAAATGTCTGAAGATACAGCTTAATACAGGAACTGTGCTGGATGCTTTGTATAGACCATTTTCTCCTGCTATATCCCTGCAAAGCAGATGAATTTAATAGTTTTAAATTATTTTTTATGATAGATGTTCCTATCCCTGTGTTAAAGTTGAGTTAGATAAGAAAGTTAGTGCAAGATCCTGAGTTCAATCCCTGGTACCACAAAAAAAAAAAAACAAACGCTCAGAAAAATTTTGGGGTCTGGGGAGACAGCTCAGTAGAATAAGCACTTGCTGGGCAAGCACGGGGGCCTGAGTTCAATTCTCTGTTCTGCCAAAAAAAAAAAAAAGAAAAAAAAAGTTAACTGAGATACAGAGACAGCAGGGTGTAGTGGAGTTCATTTACATTTCTCAATGGCTTCGCTGCCTGTGTGTTGGACCAGAGCTCCTAGAATTTAGCAAATCGACAGTCTGAAGTATAACAAAAAAGCAAGTGAGGATGAAGTATGTTAAAGTACATGAAAGTACTTTATATAGGAGTTTTATATTTCCTATCTTTTTGGCAGAAGGGAATGCGTTGAAAATTTTAGTAATTAGATTTAGTGTCTGGACGTGGCTACCTCCTTGCTGATTCTGTGTGTGAGTATCCACACCTACCAAGCAGTACCTGATTTCTTGGCCAGGTGTGTTAATCGCACCAGGGTCTTCCTGAATTGACTGAATAGGTGGGGTTGGGGGATGCATGGGTGTCATCACAGTAGCTACCTGTAAGGGAGGTGTCATTGGTTCTGTGATGACCTGGGGTACCAGTCTCTATGCCAGGATATATACAGTTTCTTGAGTCTGATTGCTATGGGCTCTCTTCTTACCTGACAGACCTGCACATTGAGATAAAGGTTTTAGAGGGCTAAGTAATATTGTCACCATGGTTTCATAAAATACCTTCTATAGCCTGAGACTCATGATGAAACTTGGGTGATGTATAGGTTTTGAGTTCCTATGGAGGTCTGAGTGAATATTGTTACATGGCAATTTCAAGAAGAGCATAAGAAGCATTATTTTTATTCTGCTTTCTTGATTGCTGAAAATCAAATCCAGGGCCTCATATCTGCTAGGTTTGTGCTCTGCTGAGCCACTTCTCCAGCCGTATAAATGTCCTTTTTTTTTTTTTTTTTAAATGTATTTAGGACAGTCTTTAGGGTCTCACTATACAGATTGGACTTGTAGTGATCCTCCTGTTTTCAGCCTCCCAAGTGCTGGGATTACAGGCTCATGACACCACGCTCAGTCTCAATTTCAGTCACTGTCTCAGTGCACCCTCGGGGGTGAGGCTGGCAGGGCATGTCCTGGGGATTAACCCCGGTCCCTGTGCCTGCTTTAGTCTGCTGAGCTATCTGGCTGACCCCTTAGTAATGTCCTTGATGTGACACTATGATATAAAAGTATGTTCTTAATTGTTAGAAGTAAAATTTAATGATAAAATACAAATAATTTTGTGTTTGGGAATGCAATTCTGTGTTTCTCAAATTAGTCTTTTCCTATTGTTTCCCTGTAACTGTGTCTAGGCTAATGTTTGTTGAGCTGAATTCATTAACTCATACCTCCAAAAGGTAATTGTTTTGTTAATAAGGCTGTAGTATTTTGTATGATTATATTATTTTCATAGCACTGCTGTGCGATATTTCCTGCCAGCTCAGTCACCTTAGAAGGTAATTTTATGTGGCATTAGTTTTGCCTTTAATTTTCTCCTCAAAAATTAAAATCAAACACATGTCTTCTCATTTTCAGGAAATGCTGAATGTTCATGAGCATTATCAGAACATGAAACATGTGATTTCAACTGATAAGTCCAAGCCAGACAAAGCCCTCAGTTTGATAAAGGATGATTTTTTTGAGAATATTAAGAACATAGTTTTGGAACATCAGCAGTGGCACAGAGACAAACAGGTGAGCAGTGAGCTGACTCCTTGCTGCCCACTGTGCATGAGAGTTGGGTGCTGAGGCAGCCTGGCTTTGAGGCTGCCTTTCTGTGAAGCTGAGATTTGGAGAATTTAACCTTTCTCCTTTTGGCTTTGTCAGTGGCTATGTCATGTTATTTAACTTCTCAAATGGATTTTTTAATACATGTGTGTGTTTGTATATTTTGTACTATAAATTTATAATCTTTGTGCTTGGCATTTCCATAGGTTGTAGATTGGTGGTCTTTGGGTCAGATCTAGCACAAAGGTTTTATTTAGCATAGCATCGATCCCAATGTTGTTTTAAAATTTTTAATTAATCACCCATGGTGACAGGCTGTGTGCTTCTCTTTGTACTGTGTCCTGCCCCTGATGTGGCTTGTCTGCTTGCAGATTTCATCAGCACAGATTTCCATTTAGTTTTCTGACCCAAAGGTATTGATGCTGGAGCTGGCTACATTAGCCTTTTCAGCTGGAGAAAGGGTATTTCCCTGGAAATCTGAATGCCACTGTTGCTAAATTCTTCTTTTAGACTATCCCATTTCATTTTTTAAAATATAGCTGGAAAAAAGATATAGAAGCCATTTCTGGTCATTTACTGTTTATCTGGTCATTTGTCAGTGCATGCTAGGTTGATAGTATGACCCATAGACTATGTTGAAAGGTTTGTTGCTAATGTTGGCTTTCCATGGTACAGAATAAATGGCCTCAGAACTTACAGAAAAGATAAAGAAAGGAAGAGGGGGCTAGGGATGTAGTGTAGCAGCATGGCACCTGTCTGGCATGCAGAAGGTTGTGAGTTTGATTCCCAGTACAAATAAATAAATGAGAAGGGAAGAGATGAGATGTTGGGCTTAGGAGGAAGACAATAATTACTTAAAGTGGGTAACACATTTTAGAATGTTTGAATAATTTAAGTCACAAATAGTCCACATGAATGACCATGACACTTAATCAAGCCGTCTGTGAGTATTGTTTTAATAGGCAAACTCTCTTCAATGAGCAATACTAAGCCAGGAGTGGTGTTGCAGGCCTGTCATCCTTGCGCTCTGGGAGACCAAGGCAAAAGGACTACAAGTTCAAGCCCAGCCTTGACAATTTAGTGAAACTCTGTCTTAAAATGAAAAAGGGCTGGGAATGTAGCTCAGTGTTAGTTTAGTCTGCAGTATAGCCAGAGTGGTGGATGGTGTGAGGAGTTGGGGTACAGGTGGGAGTAGGGGCCTAAAGGACCATAATAAGACCTCAGAAAACCTGGAGGAAGAGTAAGCCAATTTTCTTTATGCTATGTAAAGTGCATGCTGTCCTTTGTTACTTAGAAGGCTTTCAATATTTTGCTGATACACTTTATAAGTGTTATGAAACTGAAATGTGATCTTATTGTCATATGGTGAACCATGCTATAATTAATTATAGGAAATGATTGTGTAGTTTTTTAATAATTAACTGATTCTCAATGTTGTAAAATTGATTTGTATTTAATGGAATTGTAAATGTGTGTGTATAATGTGCATAAATAAGGCTTCTGTTCTTTCAGAATCCACCCTTAAAATCAAATCTTAAAGATGAAGAAGGAAAGAGAGAAGGAAATGCACAGGAAACACAGGTCAGGGCACAGCTGTGTGATCACTTCTGAAACAGCCATTTGCCTATGTCTTTCACCATGTTGTGTGGCTGGAATTGTGTGTATAGATTTTGTGACCATTAGCATCACAGTAACTGTCAGAAAAGGTTTTGAACTCTTGAACGCTGTATGAAGCTGCTCCATTGGGTTCTGGAGCCGTGTGAATGGCTACGAATCTGAGTGGGAGTGCACTTATGGCCAGGCTTTCCTGGGAAAGGGAATCTGCAGGTGGAAGGTGCCGTTGGCTCTTGGGGGCTGGCCTTTCAGCCACTCCTGCTGCCTCCAGTCTTCATTCACCCTCTGGGTGAGGTATGTGGACTACAGAGGGCAGGGAAGATGGTGCCTAAGGCCTCACCTCGTCACTGGGGCTTCCATTCCTATACTGTTGATAAGGTTTTAAGTAGAATAGTTGGCATCTGTGTCTGCTGGAGGGCGGGCCCGTGTTTGTCACCTAGTCCCCCATGTGTGTCCTGTGGGTGTTCCTTTCACTACCCTGCCTTCTCTCTAGTACTTCTGGTAACAAATATGCAGTTCATGATTTCACCTGTGTCTCTGAGTTTTAACTTTTCCTTATTGATTTTTTTTTTTTTTCTCCTAGAGATGTGAAAGAGCTGAATCATTAGCAAAAATAAAATCAAAAGCCTTTTCAGTTGTTGTTCAGGTAAGTTACTTCTTTCATGAGGTAATTTGAAAATAGTATGTTTTTTAGACTGTACTTTAGTTTCTCATAAAAGACATGCAAACACTGTGTGGATTAAAAGCTGAGCAGTACCACCTCCAACAGCCAGCCCAGAGGTCCTTGCCCACCTCCTGGACCTCCAGCTCTACTTCTGCGCTCCTACCCTTGAGATGGCTGCTTGCAGTTTTGCTCTTTGAGCTCTTCTCTGTCAGCTGGTTCTTCTGGCCTTTTCTTGCCATTTTTGTTTCATTTTCTTCATCAGTTTCTGATATTTCTCATCCTGGAAAGGTGTTTTGGATTTCTCCTTACTCTTACAGCTTGGCAATTCTGTGATAATGCACCTTGGTATGGGCCTTTGCACTCCTTGCCCTTGGTGCTCCTGTGGCCGTCCTTTTAGTCTGTCACCCTTTGGTTCTGAGGAATTTTTTTGTGTTGCTTTAATGTTCCTCTTTTTTGATTTTTTTCAGAGAGGATCTCAATAAGTAGTTCAGGCTGGACTTGCACTCACAGTGATCCTCCTGCCTCAGTACCCTGAGTGCTGGGAGTACAGGTGTGTACCTCCACACCCAACTCTTAACTTGATTTTTAAAAACTTTCTGCTGACATTTTTTCATTTGAGGATTTTTCTTACTCTAAATCTTTAAAAATTTACTTTGCAGGATGCAGTGTCATCCTTTCTTGAAGTATATTAGCTATAGTTTTTGGTGTTTCTTGCTTTTAATGATAACTTCTTTTTTTTCCACCAAAAGACTGAAGAACCTCAGATAGCTGTACATATTTAAGAGTGGCTAACAGGGGACCCCTACTTTTTTTTTTTAAGAGCAGGATATATTTATTGGGGGAAAGAAAGCTTCTGTTTGTGGAAGAGAAAGAAGGCTTGGATGGGTTGCCAAAGACCCTTTCTTTTGTAGGGATATTTATAGAGCAAACCATGAAGTGAGGCAAGTCCAAGGTGGGAAAACATGGGAAATGGAAAGGTGGGCATGAGGTGGGATAAAATTATGGTCAACCAATAAGATGCTGAGTGTAACTACCAAAGTAAAATTGATTACTTAATTGATTACATTGGGATCAAATGGGGAAGTGAGTCACCAGCAAGGCAGATCTGGCCATTGCCCATTACTCCTTCACCTTTGATATATGTTCGTCTCTAAGCGTTCTTTGTGACAGTTCTAGTCTTGGGTGTTTCCACTGCCAGATCAAAGGAAAGAGCATACTTTCCTGTCCTAATTGTTAAGCAGCTCTAAAATAGAGTTCCATCAGCTATGGCAAAGATCTCATGCCTATCCCTGAACAGATAGGGGCCACAGGGATGTGAAGCTCATTCTGGCCCCGTCTGGGCCTCCTGCCAGGACTTAGACCTGCATGTGAAGTGGATCCTTTCAGAACACATGGTGGTACCTGAGGGAAATAGTTGTTTTCATAGTAAAGAGTAGCAGGTGGTCAGGAATAGAATTAAAGCAGTATCTGCCTGTGCACTTTTCAGTTCCCAGCCATCCCAGATGCCACTCCCAGTGTGGATCCATTGTATTAGCAGTAACTAGAAACTTAGGGAAGGTGGAAGACTATGAACACTGCCCACATAGTGATATGAGAAAGCTGATGGAATAAGTGTTGCATGACAGGTATTTTTGCAAGTCGTCCTTCATCTTCGTATATTTTCTCTTTCTCTAAATTATCTGCTAGTTGGATTCCCTTTGTGATTCTTCTTAAGTAATTGATTTCTACCCCTTAAGGCATCCAAGTCAAGACGGCATCGTCAAGTCCAACTTGACTCTTCTGACTCTGCCTCTGCCTCTGCCTCTGCCTCTGCCTCTGCCTCCCATCAAGGACAAACCAGAGCAAATCAGAAGAAAAGAGCCAAGCCAAGAGCCAAGCCAGCGCCGAAGTCGGCAGGAAAGAAGGTGTCTGCCAGGAGCAAAGGTATTGTTTAAGGTCTTACTAAGACTTAGCAAGGGAGAATAGATCTTATTTACAGGTTTCCTTCATCTTTGTTAGTACAAAGGGTTGTAGACTTACTTGAGAGCATTGTGAGATTTAATATTAAAGGAAATTTAGATTTTGGGGTTCTTATTGATGAAAGGGACTCTAGGAGTTAAATCGAATGTATCATTTCATAGATGATGGATTTAGGCCCTTAAAGATTAAATGACTTATCAGAGTACTGTAATATAGATAGAGAGGGGCCTAGGGGTTTAGCTCAGTTGTGCAATGCCTACCTGGCAAATGTGAGGTCCTGAGTTCAATTTCTGTACCCTATTCCAAAATATAGGTAGGTAGGTAGGTAGGTTGATTTAGGATTGGTCTGGACACATCCAGTGGATATTTTGGTAGTAATTTTTATGTGTGAATCAAACTTTTTGTATAGAATAATCTGATGATAAGTTAATGTGTTCTATGAACCATATTTTCCTTTAGTTGTATTGAACAGGCTACTGTTGCTTTTCTTTCTTTTTTTTCTATGAATTTGATGCAGGGTCTCAGCTCAGACTCCTAGTGATCCTCCTCTCTGTAAGCCTCCCCGGTGCTGGGATTATAGGCATGTGTCACCACATCTGGAGTACGGTGCTTTTCTTTGAAATAGTCTATTGGTGAAGTTATCATTGCTATGTGGCTCTCAGATGACTATTTTAATGCTCTTTTTTAAAATTACATGAATAATATGTACCATACATTAGGATTTTTTTTTTTTTTTTTTTTTTTTTTTTTTTACCAGGTGTGGTGGGAAGAACATTAGAATCATCTTTTAAATTTATTTTTTTGTATTTTTGGGCAAGGGTCTATAGGGTGTTCAGGGTCTCACTACTAGATCAGACTCGTAGTGATCCTCCTGTTTACAGCCTCCCAAGAGCTGGGATTACAGGCCTGTGCCACCACACCCAGTCTTAATTGCCTCTCAGCATACCTGGGGGTGGGAGTGGGGCTGAGGCTGGGGCTGGGGCTGGGGCTGGGGGCCTGGGCCGGCAGGAGCCAGGGCTGGTATGGCAGGGCCTGAGACCAAACCCTGGGCCCCTGCACCTGCTTGCAGGCACTTTAATCGACTGAGCTATTTGGGCAGCCCTAGAATCATTATTTTAACATTTAATACCAAAACTTTCCTTGTCAGACTAGGAACACTTCACAGACCTGAGGAGTATATGAAAATAATTCACAGCCCTTTGACATGTTTCTCATGTGTATTGAGGCAGTAGTGGGGTAGTTAGCATTAAATACTCTCAGTATAATTCAGGTATAATTAAGTTGCTTAAAGTACATTGAAAGTTCAGAGGAGATACCATGTTTGTTAAGGATAACCGAGAAGTACTTAGGAAAAATTTCTACATTTTTACAAAGCTAGCAGATGCTGTGAAGTATTATTAGACCAAACTCACTATAAATACTAGAAAATCTTAAATTACAGGTATCTGAGAATCTTAAGATACAAAAACCCTTCCCTGAATGCACTAATTCAGGAGCACAAAGCATGGTACTATTCTTCGGCATCTATTAATAGAATTTATGTAAAAAGGTGGGGGCGGCATGGAGTTCATTTACGTAGTTACTAATAATACACCTGATACTGTCCAACATTTGTGATTCATTTAAAAAATTCTCAAGTTCAGAGGGTCTGCAAGGGTTTTTGTAAGGGGCCACAAAGCCTTGGGGGTCATGTAAACTTTGTATAGTTTGTGTTACAACTACTTAGCTGCCTTTGACAATATAAAAGCAAATGGGCATGATCGGTGGTGCTTGCCTGTAATCATAGCACTGGGGAGACTGAGGCAGGAGGATTGCTGAAGTTCAAGGCCAGCCTGTACTACCAGCAAGACCCTATCTCAAGAAAACCAAAACAGAACAAAAAAGCAAATGGGTGTTGCTGTTTTTTAGTAAAAGTATTATAGAAACAGGTCATGACCCAGAGTTAGTCCAGAGCTCGCACCACTCAACTCCTGACCTGAATAAAAGAAATGGACAGTTATTTTTTTAAAGTTTGTGTATATGTGTTGGGCCATAAGGCGCTTCACATTTAATAGTAGTGTGTTAGAAGTATCAGTTTTGTTTGACGTTATTCTTAAAGAGTTGGTAATGTAATTAGACAGTAGCGTGAAATGAGATCTGATAGAGGCCTTTAATGTTTTCATGACTTGTGAATGATGGATTTTATTTTACTTTGCTTTACTGAATTATGCACTTATCTCAAACTTTATAAACATTATGCTCCAAACATCAGAAAATTTTGTCATGGCAGTAATAATTCACTGTTATTTTTGACAATTTCCCAAACAATTATGTAAAACATAGCTTTGCAATATATTGCCTCATTATAAAGTATTTTTAAGGTAGGAGAATGTAGTTGATTTTATTTAATAGTTTTTTATACCTATTCCTCTTAAATGCTCAGAGGCCTGATGGGGTAAGCACTGTGTGTACTCCTCCTGTGCTTGTGTCAGCAGCAAGCCTGGGAGGGATGATGGAGCATGTATTGCAAAGATCATTGACCAGCAGCTTAGCGTCTGGTCTGGAGGAGAGTGATGGAGAGGCAGTAGACGAGAACATTCTGTAACAGTCTCAGGCTCACTGATGGGACCTCTGCTTAGGGACCGAGTGGGTAGCAGTGTTCGTTCTTCCTCCTTCCTTCCTTTCTTCCGTCCGTCCTTCCTTCCTTCCTTTCGTTTTTTTTTTTTTTTTTTTTGTCTTTTTGAGGCATTTCCTTATGTACAGCTCAGGCTGGCCTTGAGCTCGCTTTGTAGCCCAGACTGGTCTCACAATGATTCTCCGGCCGCAGTTTCCTGAGTCCTGGGATTGCCGGTGTGTTTTACCATGTTCACCAGTTTCACAGGGGATGAAAACTGAAGATGTTGGATACCATTTGGAGCAGATTTGAATTTTTGAGGAACCAGAATAAAATGTTGAGATTAAGGACCAGGACTCTGAGATGATGGATTTTACCCTCAAGAGAATTGTGTGAAAAAAAAAAAAAATAGGAACAGAATGTTTAATAAGATAAGCTGTATCACTATAGACCTTCTAAAAAAATGGAAAGCAAAATCAATAATTTTATTCAAATAAGTCAAAAGGAATATTATTAATTCCATACATATTCTTACAAAGGGGATCACTTGTCATTGCAAGAAAAAAACCCTAAAGATTGATATCCCTATATGCAAAAATCCCTACAAAGTATTAGCAAATCTAATCCAAAAATATATTTAAAAAACTGTTTGGGGCCAGGGAGATGGCTCAGGGGAATAAGTGCTTGCCTGGCAAGTGCAAGGGCCTGAGTTCAATCCCCAGTTCTGCAAAAAAAAAGACTGTTTTTAGCAACTAGGGTTTATCCTGGAAATGTAAGGTTGTTTTAACATTAGAAAGTAAGCCAATGAATTCATCTAATAGCTAATAAAAGAGAGTAATAATATCTGAATATAAATAATATTTGACAGTATCCAGTATCTAATCATGATGGAAGTTCTCAGCAGCTGGGTGTGGTGGTGGTGCACACTTGTAATGTCAGCAATTTGGGAGAAAAGGAGGCAGGAGGGTTCCAAGTTCAAGGCCAGCCTGACTAGCATGACCTTGTCTGAAAAATATACGAAGGGCTGGGGACCCTGGAGTTCTATCCTCAGTACCAAAGCGAGTAAATAAAAGCCTCTGAGATTGGGGTTTTAAGGAAATTTACTCAATCTAATAAATGATTTCTATGAAAAATGATACCCACCATCATATGTAACTGTAAAACATTCTTCCTACAGCCTAGAATAAAACAAGGATACCACTTGAAGTCCTAGCCAGTGTAGTAAGGCAAGAAAATGAAATAATGGACATTCAGACTAGAAAGAAATATAGTATTAGGCCTGTTTTTACATAAAATTAACTTTTCTATAGAAAAGTTAATAGCTACTAGAATTTGTCAAGTGTTCTACTATGGAGCTATACTCCTAGCCCCTAAAAGATGCTTTTAACAACTTTATAAGGTAAAATGTTAATATTTCTTTATATTAGAAACCACTAGGAATTGAAAAATTTTGACATAATACAATAATACAGGAAATACAAATTGCATATTTACAGAAGTATGTGCAGAAAGTATATGCTGAAGGGCTGGGGAGATAGCTCAGTAGAATAACCCTGGCAAACGCAAGGCCTGAATTCTATCTCTGGTTCCACCAAAAAAAAAAAAAGTATATGCTGAAAATTCCAAAACGATGAAAAAAATCATTAAAACCTAAATAAACACAGAGATGTATAGTCTTCATGGATTAGAAGTATTAGGATGTCTACTAATTGCAAATTCTATGGAGTTATACAATCCTAATGAAAAATTCCAATATAATTTACTTTGTATAAATTAACAAGCTGATTTTAAGTTTATGTGGAAAAGAACTGGTTAGCCAAAAGAGTTTTCAAAACTAACTTGAAGGTCTTCAGAAGCACCGGGGTTGGGGAGATGGCTCAGTAGAATAAGCTTTTCCCTGGCAAGTGCAAGGGCCTGAGTTCAATCCCTGGTTCTGCCAAAAAGAAAAAAGAAACTTAAAAAAAAGAAATCAAAGCACCTGTGAGGTGGATAGATGGATCCGTGAGACAGAAAAGAGGGAGAAATGGTTCCATCCATGTCTATCAGCATGGTGCAGAGGTGATTCAGGGGAGAAAGGCTTGTCGTTAGTAAATAGTGCTGATCCAGTTTTACACTTGCCCAGAAAGTCCTTAACTTAGATCTCCTATAGCAAAGGTACTTCAAAATGAATCATAGTGGGGATTGAACTCCAGGCCCTTTTGGTTACCAGGAAAGCGCTTACTGAGCCATCTGCCCAGCCCCCATTATTCTAAATGTTGAACCTAAAATAATAAAACTTGGAGAAGAAAACAAGAGAAAAATGGGTTCTCATATTAGACAGTTGTTTATTGAATGATGATATAAACATAAACCAAAAAAATAAAAAATTGATAAATTGGACTTCCTCAAAACTAAAGTTCCTGTTTTTGGTAGTCACTGTTAACCACATTGAAAAAGCTGTTTACTGGGGGAAAATACTGTATTTGCAAAATGGAATTCTGACAAAGATCTTGTACTCAGTGCATAGAGAATTCTGTAATAGTTCAATAATAACCCATTTGACTGAAAAGCAGATAAAATATTTCATCAAAGAAAATATAGATGGGGGCTGGCCAGATAGCTCTGCAGACTAAAGTGCCTGCAGCAGTCGAGATTTGATTCCTGGCGTGCCTTGCCAGAATCAAACCCCAGCTGCTACAGGCATTTAAGTGAGAAGTTTTTTTTTTTTTTTTTAGACTGGGAGTAGTGGCTCCTTCCTGTAATCCCAGCATGTGGGAGGCTGAAAACAGGAAAATCATTAAGAGTCTGATCTACATAGTGAGGCTCTGTATGCTCTACAGACCCTGTCCTAAATTCATGAAAAAAAAGAAAGAAAACATGGCTGGTACGTAAGCATATGAAGAGATTCTTAGCATCTTCAGCTGTTGGAGAAATATAAGCCGGAAGCACACTAACATTCTCTTAACCCTGAGTGGCCATAAAACAAAAGCCTAAAACCAAAAATGGCAATAACGAGCTGGTTAGGATTCTGAATAAATGGAATCTTCATACATTTCTGATAAGAATCCAGAATGGTATAGTCACCTTGGAAAATTGGTAGTTTTTAATAAAGATAACCCTATACTTGTGTAAGACCCAGGAGACCTGTGCTTTGGTATTTACTCAATTGGAATGAATACTTATATTTATATAAAAATTGATATGCAAAAGATTATAGGGGCTCTACAGCTGGCCAGATAGCTCAGTGAACTAAAGTGACTGCTTGAGCAGAGTGCAGCTGCCAGAGTTTGATCCCCAGCCTGTGCTGCCAGTGATTGAGACTGGGCGTGGTGGTACACGCCTATAATCCCAGTGCTCAGAGACTGAAAACAGGAGAATCACTATGAGTCCGATCGACCTTGTACCAAATACATTAAAAAAAATTATAGATGCTCTAGTTATAATTGTAAAAACTGCCCATCTTTCAGCTGCTGATTGGATAAACTGTGTTACACAGTGAGATATACAAGGTCCACTGATCCATTTAACAATAGAGATGGGCCTCCTCACCGGCATTTGTCAAGTGAAAGCTAAGCCACAACTAGCAAAATCCTCAGACAATCCACTTAGAGAGTATTCTAGAAAAGTAGATCTTAAAGAACAGAAAATGGGAGGGGGTTGCTGGAGACTGGGGGAAGGTGTTGGTTGCAGAAAGGCTCGGGGAAGTTGGAGAGATGCTCATGTTGATTTCGACTGCACTAGTGCTCACAGAACCGTGCATTTGTGTGAGCCCCTAGAAGTGCATTCTTAAAGTGGTGAATTTTACTGTGTGCCAATTCTTGGAAAAATCTAACCGACAGTGGTAACAAAGCCAGAGGTGAGGAAAAAAATTTTTTTAGTTCATTGTCTTTAAAAAATAAATTTCTGGTAGGTTAAAATAGTTTTTCTGAAGATACTGAAAGTTATGTGGTATAATTGAAAAATACTATATGTGTTTGAATAAAAATTATTAGCATTAAATGTTCCTTTTAGTAAACCAATAGAAATTTTAAAAAATAGATTAAGCTAAAGACACATTGTCATTAATTCCCCTCAAAATACTTTCTTCAATTCAAACACTTGTTATTTTCACTTCCTGAAGCAGTGCTGGCTGTCAGTCCTTTCTTGTGTTTTTAGTTGCACTGTTGCAGCTGCCTAGATGTCCTGAATCCATTCAGTGTTTGCCTTGTGAGATCACCTTGACCTTGGAAAAGAATAAGCGCTAGGTACCAGTGCTGGCCAGTGGTACACTGGTGGGGCACTTAATGATTTTAGGAGTCTGCTTTTCTATCAGATAGAAGGACAGCAGCATTCACCATATTTTTGTCACACCTCCTTAAGACAGAGAGGACTTCCAGTGCTGCTTCAGAAAGCAGCCAAAATGATAGGGTTAAGTATGTTTGAAACAAAGGGGGAGTATTTTGAAGTAATACAAAGATTGACTATGGATATTTAAAAGTAATAATCATTCACTGTATTTTTTTATCACCCCTTGTAGAAACCTACATAAGCCATATTTATTAATAATCACAGTGGGGAAATAAGCTGGTAAAATTGCTTTTTTCAGACATCTAAAAGACAAGGAATTAAATGAATGCTTCTATCTTAAATGTTTGATAGGGGGGCCAGGGAGATAGCTCAGTGGAATAAGTACTTCCCTGGCAAGCGCGAGGACCTGAGTTCAATCCCTGGTTCTAAAAAAAAAAAAAAATTAATGTTTGATAGGTACAACTTATAAAATATCCCTTTTACTGGCCATATTTTGTTACAAAGTATAGCAAATTTATATAGAGAGTTGGAGAGAATTTAAAAGTGTAAAATATAATTAACTTTGATCTTAAGTCACATCTTTGTAATATTAACTATTCTAACTAATCAACTATAAAGCTTATCAAGTATTATAAATACTCTGAAGTAGAGCAATAGTTACCAAAATAAAGATCAGGTATGATAGTTCATTAGCACTTTTGTTTGTTAACAGTTTAGTTCTCAAACAGAGTGTTTGGCAAAATTTTGTTTTTGTTTGTGAATTGTACATGCAGTGACAAACAGGACCACAGCCATCTTTCACACACGAATGTGGCTGTCATTTCTAAATTTGTGAAATAGGTTAATTTGTGAGCTGAGGTGTCACAGTGCTTCATAAAGTTCCTTTCTTTAAAGCAGCAAGTTTCTATTTCATGGTTGCTCGAAAATTTTCTTCATAAAAGGCAAGAGGTCTTGCAAAATCATTTGTAGCATTATGATAGTATAAAAATTTCTACTTTTAGAACAACTTTTACAGATTCATAGGAGACCATAATCAGTAGAAAAAATGTTTAGGATGTGAACAGGCAACTCACAAAATGCAAAAAAAATTATGCAAAATGAAGAAAAATTCAACTTTATTAATAATAACTATAAATTAAAACAGCTTTTTTTGTTTTGAAACAGTCTTGCTTTGTAGTTCAGGCTTGCCTTAAACTTTGTGATCCTCCTGCCTCAGCTTCCCTAGGGCTGGGATTACCAGTGTGTGCCACCATGCCTCGCTTTAAGACACAATTAAAAAATAAACACAATTTTAGTGTTCACTAGATCAGCATATATTATGGTTAATCACTAATATGGAAAGTGTGAGGAGGTGAACACCTCTGAATTTAATGGAGAGGGTAAACTGGTGCATCCTCCTCCAAGAGGATTTTGGAATTATCTGTTAAAAATTAAGTCTGAGACTGAGGGCTGAGGGTTGCCGTGAGAGTGAGGTCAGCCTGGACTATATAAGTGAGTTTGAGACTGGTCTGAATTACATAGTGGGATTCTGTCACAAAAAAGCAAAACTGGCTGAAATAATTTAAGTTTGTACGCTTATTTATTAACAGTTCAGTTTCTAGGAATTTATTCTAAGTGACAATATATAAACGTATTTATTGCAGGGTTATTTGAAATGGTAGACTTTTGTTTTGAGGGTGGCTAGGTATCGTGGATAGAACTTTAGGATCTTATTCTTGCCAGGTGGAAGAGGAGACTTTTAATAACTCAAATGCACATAATTTGTGTAAATAAAATTGTCAGTACCTGTAAAGGAATACATTGTCATTATTAAAAAGCTAGAGAAAGTCCATAGACTAAGACAGCAGAGGGACCATCATGAAAGAAGAACTCAAAGAAGTCTAGAGGTCTACTTTATTTTGAGACTGCCATGTAGTTCAGGCTGGCCTTGAACTCACTGTGTAGCCCAGGCTGGTCTGGAGCTCCTGGTGATCATTCTGCCTCAGCCTCTTCAGTGCTGGGATTACTGGTGTGCACCAGCATGCCCAGGGAAAGGTCTGTTTTGGTGGGAGTCTAAAGAATGTGATGAGTGAACTGTTATTAGTGCTGCAAAAACATGTTGAGGATTGTGTTGTGGCCAAGCCTGAAATATGGAATCAACTTGAAAATTATATTTGTGTTTAATTTGCTAAGTTAACATAACCTACATGATTATTTGCTGTTGGCTGCAGATACACCCCATGTTGTGTGTGGTAAATATAGTATAAGGTGTCCAGGTTTGGCTAATTTTGTTTCCATTTTTCTTTGTGAAAAACTCTTGAGATTATTCATATCACAGGCACAAATATATTCTACAAAATAGGAATTTACAGTGCATATTTCTATTTGCCATTCAGTTTTTAAACAATTTTTATGTTGTTTGCGTGACATAAAATTCTTAATATTTTTATTTCATATAAAATTATTTTTCAAATATTTCCAGGTAATGTGCGGAATGTACAGAAGGAAAAATCATCTTTGAGTATGCCTGTAATTACAGAAGAGGAAGAAGAAAATGATAGTTTTAATGAAACAGGTACAGATAAAATTTCCTCAAACTGGAGAGGGAAAAACTGTTTAGAGCATCAAGAGTTAAGTCCCTTGAGGAGTGGGACAGTTGTCTATGTGTACTGCAGATCCTTTGCCTGCAACTCCTTGACATGTTTGAGGAGTACACCACAAATCACAGCGCTTCAGGCTTCAGGTGAAGGGTGACGTCATCCATGACTGCAGGTGCTCTCAGTGCTCTGCCACTGTCATCTTCTGAAAGAGCCTGTCTGAGGCTGCTGACCTGTGTCACCAGATGGAGTGCTCTCAGTGGCTGTGTTCTTGCTCTGGCTGCCTCTCTCCTAGGAATCTGTTCCCCCCTTCCCCTCCTCCCCTATTTTTCCTTCTTAGAATCCTCTTTGCATTATTCTTCAGTGGGGAATATTTCTTTCCATCACAATATGTAAATATTCTAATACTTATATATGTTAAGATAAATATATATAATATATATATTGCTATAATATACAAATATGTAAATATTTATTAATATTAAACTCATTACTATTTCTTTCAATCCCACCTTTCCTGACTTTCACATGCTTGTGTCTTATGTTAAAAATGGATGCTTCAGTGGTAGTTATGGCATCTGCCGTGGTCACCAGGATGTGTGGAACAGAAAGATGGCCAGGACTAGTGTTTGAAGTTGCACTTCAGGTTTCCTTGGAGTGAAGTTGAAAACTTAGTTACCATCTTTCTTGGCCTGGCCTAGATAGCTTTTAGATCCATGCCAATCACAAGGAGGGCTGCCTGTGAGACTACTTCAGAGTAGCTTGTAGTCAGTGGGGTTTACAATAACTTAGGGCTACTACATCAATAGATCACCTCAGTGGGATTTAGAGCTGTACTTTCTCAGTAGAGATGGCGCAGTATTGTTTTGTTGGCAAAAATACATATGTGCGTGCCAAATTTTAAGATGTTGGGCCTTTTTGTATACCAGGCCATATGTCTGTCTAGTTTAATGCATATTATCAACTTATGCTTATTATTTATGTGTCAATATTTTTTAGCACTGACAAATTTCTTAAATTTATGTTTAATTTAGAATTCATTGCACCCAAGAGGAAAAGAAAACGCTGAACAAAGGGCTTGATGTGGAGTTTCAAACTTTTGAGCCAAGAGAAGAAAAAATTTTTATTTTGTGAACCAAACAGAAAGACTGTCAATATTAAAAATAATTCTTCTGAGAAACTGAGTCATTTCTTTGAAACGAGAATACTGTGATGTGGTTAAAGAGAGGAAGAATCGGCTGGCCAGATAGCTCAGTGAACTAAAGTGCCTGCTTAGGCAGAGTGCAGATGCTGGGGTTTGATCCCTGCATGCTGTGCTGGAGACAGCAACTGAGATTGGGCATGCTGGTGAGTGCCTGTAATACCAGTGCATGGGAGGCTGAAAGCAGGAGGAATCACTATGAGTCTGATCTACTTTGTAAGACCCTATAGATCCTGAATTAAATACATTAAAAAAAAAGGAAGAATTTACTCTTAAGTTTAATTTTTAACGTTTTCTTTTGTGAAGTCTGCATAAATGGAGATAATTACATTTAAAATGTAATAGAAATCTTGCTATGTGGAGATAATTACTGTTTTCCATAATTTTTGTGATATTGTCTAAATACAGTGCTAGTAATACTGATGCTTCTATTTTATTTAAAATCTTTCCTTGAAAGAATAGTATTGTAAGTAAATGACTGTATCTACAATCTGGCAACACATTTGTATATGATGGTTAATTACTATTTTGTTCATTGGATGGTTAAGTGCAGTCCAAATGCTGCCTTCTTTATTTGCTTTTCACTTGTGTGGAGCTTGCCCTGTGCATGCATTGCAGCAGACCGCCTGCACAGTGTGGGGCTCTGCCTGTGGTCCTAGTTCCTGAGGCGTAGTGCGCAGCGCTGCAATTCCTGGAGGGACTCACCTTGGCTTCCAGTCACAGTTCATCAGGAAGGGCCTGGGCAGGGGCAAAGCTCCTGAGCACCGGAAGTGTGCCCTTCAAGGCCCCGCCCTAGCAGTCAGCAGCTGCTCCATGATCCAGTCTTCTTTCCAGAGCCCCGCCTTAGTGCCGCAGTGTTAGGTCGCCCTTAGGCTTATCCATGGTGCTGTTTGAGGTTGGTCATACTGCATGTACTTTTACCCACGTTTGGTCTTTTGCTGGTAATGCAAGTGGAGGGGGGGATCCAGCCGCGGTATCCTGTGTCTCACTGCTCCTCATGTTTAAAGTGTGGGCTGAGGAGTAAGTACAAATCTGGAAACACCCTTCGGTAAGAACATATCTGGGCTTATGTAATCTTTTAGATAAAAAGAATAACTGAACTTTGATTTACTAAAATTTGTATTGTTCCGTTAGCTACTAAAAGCAGTTGTTTCTTTTGATTCATACATATCTGGTACCAAATGGGACAGTTTGCATAATGTGGACATTGGGTAGTATTTCTGAGGGTCAAGCATTGCAGACTCAGGGCACTGAGTGGTATAGGTCCACTGCTGGCCGCTTGTATACTGGCTGAGAGTAGTTTTGACAAAGACTGCATGGCTAGCAGTGAGCTGGAGACTTCCACAAAGGGACTTAGCAAATGCATGGTTTTTTCCTTTGTGTGGTGAAGAAACATCACTTTGATCCCATAAACTAATTGTGTCTGGGATGCAAACCTAGGGTCAGGCCTGTGACAGTAGGGCCTTTTAAGATCAGCCAATAGAAATGGGAACCTAGTGGGGCTGCTTCTGACTGGAAGCATTACAACTCCAAAATCTCTTCCAGTGGTGAAGAAAACTATTTTTTTTGGAAATCTTTAAAAAACTCAACTGCTGGCTGGCTCTGAGTTGCAGAGTACACCATGGCTTCCAGGTGGTGTCTCACTGCCAGGTTTAGTTTTTAGGGAAAGCTTTCTGTTAGTATAGGCAACTGATTGCCAGCCCTCCTCCCAAATGCTACCCAGAGGCTGGTCTTGTAAGTGAATCTTTCTTGTTTTTAAAGAGTTTGTACTACAGTGACAGATTCATAAACTCATCTTTAAAAAATCAGTGATTTAAATTCCCTGCAAGGTTCAATTGGTGGTTAAACAGGTTGTCATCGCTATAGCATGGATCTGGTGTTTCCCCTTGAAGGTTTGTGCCTAGCTGGTGGTAGTGCTGAGAAGTGCAGGGGACTTGAAGGGAACCTCACTGGAGGAAGTCCCTCACTGGGCATGTGTCCTGGAAGAGTGTGCTTGTTCCTGCCTTTTCTCACACTTTTCCTCTGCTTCCTGGATGCTGTGAGGTGAGCAGCTCTACCATGGAGGCCTCCACCCCAACCCAAAAACCACTGGGCCATACAACCATGTACTGCACCCATAGGCTAAAGCTAGGAGCCAAAACAGCTTGCTTCCTACCTTGGGTTGCTTTCCTCAGGGTCTTTACACAACAAAAAGAGCTGACTAACAGAAAGTTCACCTTTGTCCAGGAGGATGTGAAAGGTAGCACATTGCCACACACTCCAGGGAACATCTGTCCGTTCACTGAGATACCCTCTTTTACCTACTATGGTCAGCCCCACCACACCCAGATTGGCTGATGTCCCAGGTGGGCCGGATTTCACGCTGACAGCAGACCCAGGCAGCTCTTCGGTCTCCACAAGGATGCTTTCTGTGTGAGGTATGTAGGTCAAACCATGCTGCCACCACCCAGTGCAACAGAAGCTATAGGTCCTGCCCCGAAGGTGATACCTGAGCTGGTGGGGGCAGGTGGTTGACCCCTGAGCAACCTTGTTCTCTCCTAATACATCCATTGTATACATTTTAAACGGAAAATCTAAAGGAAAACAAAACCAAAACAAAATTGTTTCTAAAGGGTTTGAAGCTCCTGAACAGGCTATTGGACTAGCATAACTGACTGGGGTCTTTTCAGTGCTCCTGTGCAGGTGTTGCCATTCACTTCATTTGGCTGATGTGGCAAAGGGAAGAGCTAAAATCTTTCTGGCTGAAACTTGTTCAATGTGTAAAATGGAGACTTATAAGAGTATTGATTTAATTCTTTGTATTTTCTTTTACATGAATGGTTGGCATTCTAGGAGTCAGAAATCTGAGATAAGTGTGTTCAGGAAAAGGAAATCAGTATTAAAAAATGTCACCATCATAGTCTGAAGAAAGCTCAGCCTTTCTAAGCACTGTTTTGTGATGTCTTGAATATCTCAAGATTATTATGACTCCTTTAAACATGGTGTTTGTAACCGGGTGTGGTGGTGAATGTTAGGTCCGAGAAGCCCACCGCGTGAAGAAAGACTCCAAGACTCTCATGCAAAAGCAAGGGGATTTTATTTTCCATGCATGCAAGGGGCTCCCCAAATGCGCAGGGACCGAGAGCCATGAGCTGACCGTGGGCTGTGTTTTTAAGCCCGAAGACAAAGAGAGGAGGAGTTTTACAAGCGCGGTTACAGAAGCAAATGGCATTGGTTAATTTAAATGGCTCCTTTTACAATTATTGGTGGGGATAATTATGAGGAAGTTTAGAGTTGAGCTGTGAGGATGTTTCCTAATATGGACAGCAGATGTTTGGTCAGGGCTCATTCTGCAAATTTCTTTACCTCTTTGTCAGGATTACCTAAGGGGGAGAAGTATGCGGAAACGCAGGATGGGGACGTAGATCAGACCGCAGCAAGTTAGGACAAGTCCTTTTTAAAAACCTCAAAGTTGGGACAAGTCCCTAGTCCAGGAAATTTCTGTACTGGGGCCATGTAGGTAAAAATCTCTCTTACAGTGAACACCTGTAATCCCAGCACTGAGGCTGAGGCAGGAGGATGGCTTTGAGTTCAAGACCAGATGGGGCTACATAGTGATTTCAAGGCCATCCTGGACTACATGGCTAAATACTGTCTCAAAAACTAAGCTGTTTATAAGTTGCTGGGGTATAGTACTCTTTTCCTTCCTTCACATCCAAAGGCTTACTTGACAAAAATGCAAAGTGACATGGAATGGAAAGAGAAGTCTAAAGCTTAGCCACTTTTACAAAGCGGTCAGATACTAAAAATTTCACCCAATGCAGAAAGGAAATCACAGTGTTTTAGCTAATAAACCAAGAACTCCACTAGGAAAACTTCCTCCTTTTTCCTACTTGTTTTATTTTCTCCTTTTTTATGTTTTGAGTTTCTCCTATAAGAAAAATCATGCTTTAAGTTCTGTGTCTCATTTATTTCACTTAATACTGTGGCCTCAAAGTGCATCCAGTTTCCTAAAAATGACTCAGATTTACCTTCTATGCTAGTGTACTCTATTGTTATAAATGCCACGTCTGTTGGGCATATGTAGCTGCTGCCAAGATCTTGCCACACTGTAATGTAATGTGTTCAACTCTGTTGGGAAGATGCCCTAGAAGGGGAGTAGGTCGGTCAAACAGAAGTTCTAGCTTGGGATTTTTGCAGTCTCTATACTTAATTCCCTAGTGTTTGCACAAGTTGATACTGTCATGAACAGGGTGGAAAGAGGCGTTCCTTTTCCATTGGTGCCAGCGTTTGTCGTTATTTGATTTCTTCATTTATGTATTTGGTACAGGGTCTCACTACACAGGTCAGACTCCTAGTGATCCTCCTGTTGTCAGTCTCCCCAGTGCTAGGATTACAGGTGTGCACCACCACACCAGGACTCAGTGACAGGCTCAGTGCACCCCAAGGGTGGGGCCGGCGCTGCATGTGGGATTGGGGATCGAGCCCTGGTCCCTGCACTTGGCAAAGCAGGCGTTTAGTCCACTGAGCTATCTTGCTGGCCCATTATTTGATTTCTGGATGATATTCATTCTTTCTGGAGTAAGATGATATTGTTGATTTAATTGGCATTTCGTCAGTGGCCAGTGGTGTTGAATTTTTTTTTTAATGTATTTCTCAGCTGTTTGTACTTCTGAGAGGTGTGTTCCTTTTGTCCATTGATTTGGTCTTTGGGGATGTCTAATTTTTAAAAATTCTTTATATATTCTAGGTATTAGTCTTCTGTCTGACAAAGAGCTGACCAATTTTGTTCCCCATTCGGTAGGTTGTCTTGTTACCCTGTTGGTAGTTGACTTTGCTGTGCTGGATATTTTAAATTTGATCTGATCCTGTTTGTTGACCCTTGATATTATCACCTGTGCAATGGGGGTTCTGTTCCTAAAGTCCTTGTCTGTGCCTACGTCTTCCAGAACTTTACCTATTTTATCTTCCAGTGGGTTGTTTTGGTTTAAATATTTAAACCTTGGATCCACTTGGAGTTTTGTTCAGTGTATGATAAGAGAGGTGGGTCCGGGTTCAAGCTTCTGCCTGTGGACAGCCAGTTTTCCTGACACCTTGTGTTAATCTTTAGAGGCTGTTATTTCTCTGGCAGAAGTTTTTGGCTCCCTTGTCCAAAGCTCAGGTAGCTAAATGTCCCTGGAGAAACTGGAAGTGTAAGGAAGGACCAAAATGTTTAATAGGAACTGTGAAATAGAAACTATTCAAATGAGGAGGGGAATAAGCTGAGGGGGGAGGGGGAAAGGAGAGAAGGGAAAAGTAAAAAAAAAAAAAAAAGTATGAGAAACATTTATTAGAGGTACAAAGAGAATGAATGCGCTTAAGGTGCTCAAGTTGGATTAGAGGTGTCTTGTTTCTCTTGACTTCTCAGGTCCTGTGGAATTTCAAAGGAACAGATGATAAAAGAACCCCAAAAGAATGCCCTTGTGACCTGACAACTGTGGGTGTGCTTAAGAGAACTTGGTAGGGGCCTTCCAATTAGGGAGGAGCTGATCTGAAGGTGACTCCTTTTCCCAGACTTCAGCTAACACGTGTTCCCTGGGTTGAATTGTAGGGGATGCAAGTTTCAGAGTGTGACGCTGGAGGACTTTAGTGGCACAGTCTAGTAAAGCTGTCTGTCTGCCTAGGGTTGGTGACTAGAGCCGAAGGTACAGACAGTCTCCTACAAAGCATTTCAGAGGGGCTTTGGGCCCGTGAGATAGCTCAGCAGACTAAGTGCCTGGTGAGGCAAGTGTAAGGACCCAGGTTTGATCCCCAGCACCACATGCCACATCTCCACCCCCACCCCCACCCCACTGAGCTATCCACCGAGTCCAGGCATGGTGGTACATGCCTGTACTCCCAGCGCTGGGGAAGCTAGACAGGAGGATCACCACAAGTCTGAGCTGCATAGTGAGACCCTGTATCAAATGTATTTTAAAAGAAAAAACAAAGGGCTTCACCGGAGAGGCTTTCAAAGCAATTATAATCCTTAATAAAGCAGTAGATAACAGGTTTAGCCACAACTCTGAAGTTTCTTGGCATAATTTTGCCAAGGTGGTTTTAATATGTAAATTGGCCCTTTGCACCTTTCCTAATGCCTGGAGATGCCAAAAGGTATGAAGAGAATAAGCTGTCCCTAAGGCTTGTGGAACATCTTGTGTCACTCTGGAGAAAAGAGAAGCACTAGCATCCCTCTGGAGTGACTTAGTAACAATAATGTCTCTTAACAAAATTTTGGCAACTTCTTGGGCCTGATACTAATGCTTCCAGAAAGGGGGGTGAATATTTTGGTGCCAGAAAACAGGGTTGCCCCTAGAGAGTCAAAACAAAAAATAAAAATGTCTTCTAATAACAGGGCAAGATATTCTGTGCAAACTAGAAAATCCTGAGTGCAATTAGTTCTCCAAATCTACAACTTAGAGCTCTGTGAAGCATCTCATCAACATGTCAATATAGTCTTATTAAGAAGAGGAAGATTTAGGAGCCCCAGAGCTTTTTTAAAAAACTCATGGTTTAACCTGTGACATGAAGAGTAACTCAAGGCAGCCGGCCAGATAGCTCAGGGGATTAAAGCTCCTGCATAGGCAGGCTCAGGGACTGGGTTTGATTCTCGGTGTGCCTTGCTAGCCCTGCCCCCGGGGCTCCCTGAGAATTGAGAGAAAGAAAGAAGAAGAGGAAAAGAAAAAAAAAGAAATAATGTCAGGTGTTCTAGTGCTGGCCTATATCCCAGCATTTGGGAGGTTGAGGTGGAAGGATCACTGTTGAGGCCAGCATGGGCTATGTGAGCTCATTGCCAGCTGAACTATATAGGGAACCCCTACCTCAAACGTGAGCAACTACTTTGGAGATAACAATATACAATACAATAACTATTGTTAATTTCCTATCATCCTGTTCTGAAATTTTGTATTGTTTTTATTATGCTCTTTGTTGGGGGTGTGCTGGAGAGATACTTGAGAGGCATAAGCACCTACCTGGCAAGCACAAGAACCCAAGTTAGATCCCAGGCCCAACATGCCAGACCACCTCAGCCTCAGATGCTTACCGTGTGGCTCCAGAATCAGACGTGGTGGGTCACAGCTGTAATCCCAGCACTCGGGAGGTTGAGGCAGGAGGATCTCTTGAAGTTCAAGACCATTGTGGGGGCTACAAAAGTGAGCACAAGGCCATCCCCAGCTGCATACTGAGACCCTGTCTCAAAGGCAAAAACAAAAACAAAAAACAAAAAACTTAAATGCTGGCACAAGGTATTCCTAACTGGTGAATAAAGACAATATTTGGTCATTTTTTTAAAAGTCCTAATTACTCAGACTATAGCCTAAAGTTTACATTTCAGAGATAAATATTGACTTACTCAAGCACCTGAAAGGTGTGCTGCTTGCTGCCAAGATTTCCCTTGTGTTCTTCAAGGATGTCTCTCTGTCTCTGTCTCTTTCTCCTTCCCTCTCCTTTCACACCTCCTGCAATTTGTTTGTGAAGGAAGAGGTCAAAGCTGCATGGGAGAGCCCTGAAATTGAATTAATGAACTTAATCCATGTCTTTAAAGTAAGAGTGCAGGTTTGCTGACTCCTGTCCCAGGAAAAGCATTTGCTGGATGCGTCAGTGGAAGAGCCCTGAGCAGGCTTTGTGAGGGTGGCTGGAGAACGCACTCAAGAGCCGCTGGAAGTGCTTGAAGAGATAAGGCTCCCGAGCAAGAACTTTTTGGAGTGCTAGCTTGGTGGTTACGAATTTCTTCATTTACCCTTAGCCATGTAAATGCCTTGTTTTTCTGTCATCGCTGAAGAAAAGCTTTTTTACTTTTTTGTTTGTTTGTTTTTTATTTTGAGACAGAGTAGTGCAATGCAACCTGGGCCGGCCTTGTGCTGATTCTTGTAGCCCACAGGCAGGTCTCAAACTCACAACGATCCTCAAATCCTCACAAGTCCTGGGATTACAGGGGTGTACCACCACACCTGGCTCTAGGGCCACTCAGCAATGGACTGGGGACCAAACTATGAACCTTGTGATTGCCAGGTAGGTGTTTATGCCTCTGGGCTATCTCCCTAGCCCTGAAGGAAAGTATTATTAAAAAAAATTTTTTTAAGTCAAATTTTATTGCTACATCTTAGATATACACAATAATCACATTCATTATTGAGAATGTGAATTTTTATAAGTTTGCATACTTGGTATAGGGTCTCACTGTGCAGCTCAGACTCCTAGTGATTCTCCTATTTTCAGCCTCCCTAGCACTAGCATTACAGGCGTGTGCCACCATGCGCAGACTCAGTGGCAGGTTCAGTGTGCCAGGGGGTGGGGCTGGTGCTGCGCACAGTACTGGGGATCAAACCCAATCCTTGAGCTTACCTAAGCAGGTGCCTAGTCTGCTGAGGTATCTTGCCTGCCCTTCATTATTGAGAAATTGTACCTGTACATGATGTAACTTGTGCCCCCCATCCCTGCTTTTCCCTGTCTTCCTGTCACCCTCTTCTATCTTTCCCATTTATAAAAGCTTTGATTTTTGAAGGAAAGTGTTGCAGGGTATATAAGTCTGGGTTGGAAGTTGTTACCCGTTAGGGCCTGCAACACCTCAGGCTCTTCTGGGCTTTAGCTTTGTGTTGAACAGTCAGCTATAATTCTGATGGGTGTTTACCTTTGTAATTCAATGCTTTTCTGTAACAGCTTTTAAGATTTTGTCCTTGTGTTTGACTTCTGGAAATCTGAGTATAATGTGACACGGCAAGGTTCTATTTTATTGTGGCTACTTTCAGTTGTATATGCCTCATTGATCTATGTTTTTGCCTTATGTGTGGAAAGTTTTCCATTATTTCTATAAATGATTTTATGCTGTTTGTTCTGCCTTCTGATTTTTTTTATGTATTCCAGTGAATCTTAAATTAGTCTTTTTACATTATCTAGCAGTTTTTGAATATATTTTTCATGCCTCTTGCCTTTTAGTAGTTGGTCTTTGAAAGTCTCCCTGTCTGCTAATTCTGATATTCTCTCTCAAATTGGTTGCATCTGCTGCCCATACTTATAATATAATTTTTAAACTCTTGGATTTCTGTTTGGAATCTTTTCATGGGCTCTAATTCATTGCTAAACTGCTCATTCACAATTTTTATCATTTTGTTTAGCTTAGATAGCTTTTTATTAGTGACTTCTCTAAGCTCCCTTATTATTTTCTTTAATATTTCCACTATCTGCTCAGTTCTATCTTTCTGTGATCCTGCTAAGCACCTCATTGATCTATTTCTTAATCTCCTCTGATACTTTTTTTTATCTTTTTGGTACAGGGTCTCACCATGCAGCTCGTACTCATAGTGATCCTCCTGTTTTCAGCCTTCCCAGTGCTGGGATTACAGGCATGCCACTACGCTCAGACTTGGCCATGGGCTTAGCACACTTGAGGGTAGGGACAGCATAGCATGCAGTACCAGGGATTGAACCCCGATCCCATCCCTGCATTTGCCTAAGTAACGCTTAGTCTGCTGAGCTATCTCACTGGCCCTCTTCTGATATTCTTTTGAATAGTTCAGCTGGGTGGCTTTTGCTTTTCTCTTCCTTATGTTGGTCAGCTTTTCACTGATGTTTTCTTATGTACCTAACTATATTCCTTTGCCTGTGTCTCAAAATCTGACTACTTCTGTTAATCTGGAAGAGGATGGTGCAGTACAGCTGACCCAATGGCCTGTTCCCTGGGAACGAACTGCAATATTGTTAATGTCACAAAGGTAATCCACACATTGGCTTATAGAGAAGACATGTTAGTAGCAAGAATTATGCAATCAAAACAAAAAGTAAAAGAAAATAGTTTAAAAAAAAGAAGGACTGGGGGTGGGGAAAGAAAGAAAGCCCAGGGAGATAGCTCAGGGGCTTAAGTGCCTGCTTGGCAAGCACAAGGTCCTGAGTTTGATACCTGGTACTGAGAGAGAGAGAGAGAGAGAGAGAGAGAGAGAGAGAGAGAGAGAGAGAGAGAGAGAAGAACTATGCAATTTTGGCAATTTTAAGAAAATTATCGTGATATTAATATCATTGAAGATAAACTGGATATTTCCATACCATAAAAATTAATAATACCACCCTTAAATACAGAAAATAAACCTGCAGTTAACATCAGATGACTAAAATATTGACATATAGCAAATAAGCTCAAAATGCAACTATACTGCTATTAGTACTTGAAAAAAATTCAACAGGAAGAGTTGACTATGTAAAAATTAATAAAGCTTAATGATTATACTATTAAAAATATAGGGGGTTGGGAACAAAAAACAGCAAGACAAAAAAATTTAAAAAATTAAACAATAGAAAGTGAGTAGGTGAAGAGAAAAGCAAGATGATGCTTTTAAAGAGTGGAAGGCTACAGACCCCATAAAGGATATAGAACTAGATAAAAATAACAAGAAAAAAACCAAATAATAAACAGTGGCTAAGAAAAAAGTGAAGAAAGAAGAAAAAAGGAAATAATACAGAGAATAAAAATAAGAAAAAAATGAAAAGAAATAAGCTTAAAAAGAAAATCAGGAGACAAAGAAAAAACATAAAGGAAAAGGCTTCAGATTCAAATAAACCATTGATGAGTGGGGCTGGGGAGATGACTCAGTAGAATAAGTGCTTGTCTGGCAAGCACAAAGGCCTGAGTTCAATCCCTGGTTCTGAAAAAAGAAAAAAGAAAGAGTAAAGGAGATATTTTTAAAAAGAGAAAGAAGAGGAAAAGTAAAGAGTCCAAAACCAGAAAACATTTTTTCCTCTGCATTTTTGAATAAGTGATTTTCTCCTTAGATGCACAGTTTTGGAATCCAGCATTTCAAAATTTTCTCCACCTAGCCTTCTGGCCTGTGGGTTCATGAGGTGCCCTCCACCATGCCCATTCCAGAGTCCCCTCTGTTAAATCCCAGGGTATGGCAGCATCCACGCTAAGATGTGTCCTTGCTCAGGCAGGTGCATGAGGAAGGCCTTCAGATCCCAAGTCTGTGCTCAATGTAGACAGAAGGGCAAGGACTCAGTTAGGCACCTTCAGACCCAGTGCAGCCTCCCACCATGGGTGCCAGGGTTTGGACCCTTCCTGGCCAGAGCTCAAACCCTCAGCAGTCTCTTTCCAGCCTGCTCTCTTCCTAAGGCTGTTTCTCACCCAGTCACTATTGACCTGTAACACTGGGAACCCTGAAGTGGAACTGTTTTCTGGCTATTTTGAGTCCCCAGATTCAAACAATCAACTTCCTAACAAGGCAGTACGGAGGGTACGGCCTGCTCTGGGATTTCCTCTCCAGCTGTTGCCTCTCATGTAGAAGAAGTCCCCTCAGATCCTGGCAATCTTGCATTCTCCCTGGAGTTAGCATGTTGGCCCAGTCCCTACTGCTGTTTCTTGCTGGAGCCCTCAGTGGTATGCACAGTCAGGCTGTACTCCGGACATGCTGTGAATCCAGAGCCTGGGAGAGTCCAGACCTTTTCATTCCCTTCATTGCTTCATGGTATGTAGAGAGCTCTTCTTGATCCTTTTCCTAGTCCAAGAACTTTGTATTTGTAATCCCAAGGATAAATTATTAGAATCCTGTCATGTTATTTTTAATCTACCACTTCTAGTGCAGCCCATGGCAAGAATAAAGACACTAAAGCATATATATAATGATGGGGAGCCAAGGGGTCCTAAGTCCAACTACGAAGATGGCTATTTGAAACAGAGGCCCTTACTCAAAACTGAACCCAGCTTTTATTCATTTGCAAAGAGGGGCGTGGCTTGAGGGTGAATGACTGAAAGTGGAAGAAATACGCTGCTGATATGAGCTGGCCTAGGTTGGAGGTCTGCATTTGTCTCTGTTATCTGTAGAGACAAGGATATACAGAAAAAGTACATGCATTACACAGTTGAGATAAATTCTAATGTTTTGGGGTCTGGTGCTTCAGCTCTGATGTGTAGTCTTTTAAGCCCCAGGAAGTGATAGCCTCTATCTTGAGGTTTGATCCCAGCTGACAGTGTGGAACACTGGCTCTTCATCCTGTCTCAATCTATTAAAGAGCAGCAGGTGGGTGTTATCAGGGAAACATGCATGCCATGTTCAAAACCAATTAAGGAAAAGTCCTAGCCAGCTCTGTATACATCAATACCAGGAAATAGGGTCCGGCTCAGCCAAAATGGAGACGATCGCTCTTCTTTCAAGAAGAACTGCTTGGTGTTTCTCCACGGTGATCTAACTCCCAAACTTCTCTGCACCTTTTGATTTTTCCGTTCTTTCTCAATTCCTGGTGATTACTTTTTTCTTTTTCTTCCTCAGGTGATCATTTTCCAGTGTCTGGATTCCTGATCTCAGAGAGGCTGAATCTGGTTGTTGCTCACCACTCTACCCTCTTGGTTCTTGGGAACCTTTATGAAGACAGCAACTTCAGGCCTGCTTTTGGGCCTTCCTTCTGCATGGTTCGTTTTGTCACTGTTGGCAATATTATGTCATTTACCTCCGTGCCTGGATCTTGTTTCACCAGTTTCAATATTTCTGTTGGATGACTCTACATATGAATTTGCTGGGTAAAAGTACATATATATAAAATTTTGTTAATGTCAACTTTTGTTCCAGGAAAACTGCCAATCTACATTCTTATTACTTGTGAGCTAATTTCATGCCCCCCAATATTAATCTTTGTCAGTTGAAGACATCCTGAATCTTTGCAAAAATATAGATAAATAAGAATAATAAAGTGGTATCATACTAATGTGAGTTCTTACACATCTCACACTGCACTGCTGAAGCTAGTGTGAGCTTCTCTTGAGTATATTTTATTTTGGTGGTAAGGTAAGGGTCATTTGATAGATTAAATGTGAATGAAAGTAGACCTTATTGGAACAAGTTCAAATAAACATTTGTATTTAACAGTGAGTTTTTAGAATTAGAAAATGTTGTTCAAATGCTATTAAACTATATTGCCAACTTAGTTATCATAAAAATAACTATGCTAGGTCTAAAATATATGACTTCAGTATTAAGTATTTATTAGATTGTGGAAGAAGAGGAATATGGTCATATATATAAGCACAGGCTGAATTTTAAAACCATACCATTCTTTCAGTGATTTCAATGTACAGGCTGAGACCATAGCTCTGAGGTAAAGGACTTGCCTATCATTTGCAAGGCCTTGGGTGAGATCTCCAATAATGAAAAAACATTCAACCAAGATTAGAATATATGAAAGCCTTATTCAAAATAGAGGATTAGAATTATAGTGGATATGATGTTACACACCAGGCTTACTGGGAAACTAGTAAAAACACAAAATCATGAATAAGATAAATGGACTTACAGAATGCAGCTTGTATGAAAGCTTAACTAGGGGAACAGTTTTGACTGGAAATAAAGTATAATTCCTTCAGAAGAAATCAACTTCTGGATTCATAGTTTGAGCCCCAGCACCACATGCTCTGCTTGCCCTGCTCCCAGGCATGCTGATCCAGCCTCTAAGACCAACTGTGGTGGTGCATGCCTATAATCCCAGCGCTGGGGAGGCTGAAAACAGGAAGATCACTACAAGTATGAGCTGCATAGTGAGACCTTGTACCAAAGACATAAAAAAAACAAAAACAAAAACAAAAAAACAAAACAAAAACTACCCTGGAAGGGCCGGCGGTATAGCTCAGCGGACTAAGCGCTTGCTTAGGTAAGCGTAGGGACCAGGGTTCGATCCCTGCTTCCGCTTGCCGCTCCAGCCCCGCCTTCAGGCGCGCTGAGCCGGTGATTGGAGTCCGGGCGTGGTGGCGCGCGCCTGTAATCCCAGCACTAGGGAGGCAGAAAGCAGGAGGATCACTATGAATATGGGCTGCATAGTGAGACCCTGTGGACAAAAAAAAAGAAAAACCAAAAAAAAAAAAACAAAACTACCCTGGAAGTGTGCAGGACTCCTTGGAAAATCATAGTTTGTTGTCTTGGTTTTTTTTGTGTTACTATTATGAGTCATGTTGTAAACATCTGGGCTTAGGTCCCATCTGGGCTTAGAAAGTATTCTTCTTACTAGCTCGAAGATTTCCTGTCTATCAGTGGATATATTCAATGGAGGGAAATTCCAGATCTCTAATATTGAATTGAGTGCCTTGCTCCTCACAACAGGCACAGCTGTACCATTTGGAAGCCAAAGGAATGATAATGAAATCACTGTTAGGGCAAAAAGGTTTTCTAAAACAGTGATCTAAGAGGCAAATGTACCCCAAAGTATCAAAATGGTACAGAACCATTTTACTAACTTTTTTGAAAATATTAACCATTACATACTTACAGCATTACAGCTGGAAAATTCAAACTGTTTTTAAAAAGTATTTGGATTTTTTAAAAAAGTGCTTAAAATGTTTATCTTTGCTTAATGTGACTTTTTGATGATGTTTTTAAGTATTATTAAGATTGTGGAAGAAGAATGTGGCCATTTATATAAACCCAAGCTTACATATATGTGACTTTTTGATGATATTCTAAGTATTATTAAGTCATAATAATTGAAAGCTTTTGTGTTCACACAGACCCTCAAGTCAATGAGCCCACACACTCCTGGCTCTGCTGACAACTAAGGAAACCAGTGGTACCTTTATTTTATTTTATTTTTGTATTTGTAGGGAAGGGTCATCAGGATGTTCAGGGTCTCACTACTAGACTGGGCTCATAGTGATCCTCCTTTTTATAGCCTCCCAAGAGCTGGGATTACTGGCCACCACATCCAGTCTCATTCTTGGACTCAGCACACCCTGGGGACGGGTCAGCAGGCAGGCCCAGGGATTGAACCCTCTACCCTTGTGCCTGCTTGCTGGCACTTTAATCTGCTGAAGTATTTGGCCGGTCCTTATTATCTTTATTTTAGCCAAATTCAGTACAGTATGTAACCTCTTTCCAATAAACTACATTGGGTATGACAGAAAGATTTCGCTCTGTAAGGAGAAATAATCTATCTTTAAGAATCTTTAAAAAAATGAATTTTAAAGCCAGAATATAGTTCAGAAGCACAATGCCTGCCTGGAAAACATGAGGTTGTGAATTTGATTCTTGGTACAAAAAAAAAAAAAAAATGTGCTGGAAACTACATTCATTTTGACATTAAAAACCTAGAAAAGTAAGCATAATTACTAATGTCTTCCTCTCTTATCCCTGATTCCTGAATTAAATTATAGTTTGAAGAACACTGGCTTTTTATGTGACATGGGGAGAGCTTTGTGGGTGCTTAACTATTCACATTTTCATTTATTTTTTGAACAACTATGTAGTACTTTTCATTGCACATTTTTCTTCTGCCCTATTTTAAATGTCACAGCCTAGACTTCATGTTGTGTAATTCCTTTTCATGTTGTATTTCTTTTGCCTGAATTACTTGTTCTTATGTGCTATTTATTGCATGTCTGGTTCTCCCCTCTCCCCCCACCCAAGTCCCGGGGAAGAGAAATTAGACAAACGCCGTTAGGTTGTAGGGAACACAGGCAGAATCACATCTTTTTTATTTTTTATGTATTTAGTGCAGGATATACAGGGTCCCCCCTACACAGATCAGATTCATAGTGATTCTCTTGTTTTCAGCCTCCCAAGTGCTGGGATTACAGGCATGCTGCATCAGTGCGCCCTGGGGGCGGTGCCAGCATGGCACCCTGGGATGGAACCCTGGTCCCTGGGCTTGCCCTGGTCCCTGGGCTTCCTAAACAGGTGCTTTATTTATTTATTTATTTATTTATTTATTTATTTATTTAGTGGTACCAAGGATTAAACTCAGGACCCTGTCCTTGACAGGCAAGCACTTATTCTGCCGAGCTATTTCCCTGGGTCCTTAAGCAGGCACTTTAGTTCCCTGGGCTATCAGACTTACACCTTTTTGTTTTGTTTTCTTTTTTTTATTGACAAAATATCAATGAGATAGTTTCAAAGTTGATTGATATGACAGTGTCAATAATTAATACATTATACATTAGCTTCTTTCAGGCGCACATCTTAAATGCCAGAAGTCCATTGTAGGGATGTAGAACAAGGTGCAGCTCCTTGGAGAACTTGAAGAACAGCGCTGTTGTTGGGTGCACAGCAGCAGTCCAGATGGCTGGGCCGTGTCCTCTCTTTTCTAGTGGGCGTACACTGCTGTGTAGTCACAACATGCACCTCCTTTTCATGCACTGGCCAGCTGCTCTGCCTGCTTCTCCCTTTGCTATTCCGACTGTCCTTTGCCATCCCCTTAAGAGGGTCTAATTGGTTCTGTTCAGTGCAATCCAAGCTGCCAGTCCTGGGCTGGGCAGAGATTATTCACTGGGTCATCCTGCTTCTGACCTTCCTCATACCTAGCAAAATAGCCGGCTGCACCTCAGAAGGGCACAGTTATGCAATCCATAGTCCAATCAGTTGTGCCCTGTGTCCTCCAGCAAACTATGTGGCAGGATTTGCTGTCTCTGGCAGCTACCTTCAGAAGAGGTTGGGGAGAGAGTGGGCCTTTAGGATTGCACGGATTTCAGTTCCATCATACACTTCATTTCCATGACAATGATGCTGTGCTTTATGGCTACTGCTGTCACTGTAGGTCATCAAACAGCAGCAAAAATAGTTGCTTGACAAACAGTAGCACCGTCCTTTAACTCTGGGGCCAGACTGCCTGGCTGTGCTCTGGGATTACACTGTACATAATTTAATAAAACCTGTCTGTGATGAGCTAGGGGTATACATCCTTAACCTAATATCTCGCCCCTCATATCCCTTATGAGATTGTTGTCAGATATTTTACTTCAATGTTAGAAACCCTACTAACATTTTTATTCTAGCTTTAAGCAAAGAAAATATAAAAATGGTCTTACATTTATCCACATTTAACTTTATTCACTGGTCCTTATTCCTTCTTGCAAATATATGCTTTCATCTGGAATGCTTTTCTTTCAGCCTAAATAACTTTATTTTATTGAAGAACAAATAACAATGAGACAGTTTCAAACCAAATTAGCAGGACAGATTCAATAATTAATACATTGCATATAGTTTTTGTAGTGTTTTTTGTTGTACAAGGTGCATACATGATATTCTATCTACAAACACTATTAGAGGAGATGCCTCTAATCAACAAATTAAGAGGATGTAGTTGTATACTTATCTTTTTTTAAAGCTGAATTATAGTACAGTTTCAATAATTAATACTTTTTACATTGTTATCTTCCTAGTGGTTATCCATAGCATAAGAAACTGACAGGATATCCTGTCCAAACACTGTTAGTGCAAATCTTTCTTATCATAGAACTATGCAGAAGTACTGCATATTTATCCTAACTGTACTGTTTATACAAACACAGAGTGGTTCTTCCTTTGTAGCCTCTTTTCTTTGTTTGGTCCTGCAGAGATGGGTGTTTGATTGGCATTCAATTATTATAGGTGCTTGAACTCAGCGAAACAATCCAGCACAGTCCAGCAGTTCACAATATTAGTGGGTTATCCGAAGAAGTTGTTGACTAGAGCCATTTACAACTTAGCTTATTATTATGGCCTTACTTTATATACCTCATTTCTATACTTTTCAATAACTTCTTTTAATATTAGTTTCTTAAAGCCCAGCTTTACTGGAGAACAATTCTGTCATCTTCTATGTGCCTGAAAATGTCTTTATTTCGTCTTCAGTTTTGATTGATATTTTTTGCTGAAGAGAAAGCTTTTTCCCTACTCAACATTTTAAAACTTGTTTTGTTGTTGTCAGCCTTCATTGTTTCCTGTGAGAAGCTGGAATTCATTCTTATGGTTTCCCTGTACAGTCTAATGCTCCCATTTTTTCATGTATACTGTGTGTTTATACTTTGGACTATAGCATAGACAGTAGAGAACGTTCCTTTTTCCTAAGAGGTGGCATTTTGGAAGTGTAGTGGAAAACACTGTCCCTGATTGTATCTTTGTATGACTTGAACCTTAAATTCATAGGTGGACCCCTGCTGAGACAGCTGCTCAGTATTCTGTATCTCTAGCCATTCACTGGCCCCATGATCATTGGCATTCTTACCCTGTTTGCAGCCAAAGATATGAGGAGGAGTTTATGCTCAGTCTGGAGCATCCACTCTAGGGCTACTTTCAGGGATTTCCCACCAGGTTGCCCAAAGCTCCATTCTCTGATTTCTCAGGTTAAATAAGAGCATGCCATTCTGCCTGCATCCCAACTGCCCTGATTTGCAGAAAGAGGAACACATTGAGAGAAGCTGTATAAACATCATCTCTCCCTTCTGGAGTTGAATCTTCTGATGTTTCTTTCACAGAAATGGATAACTGATGGCCACCCAAGTTACTGAGCCATCTTCTGTGGGTTGGTACCTGGAGGGTCTCCTTGGTTACCGAGGTTCTACTCAGTATTCTCTAGGAGTGTAGCATATGAGCTCACTGAGGTCATCCAAGTGGTGACTGACCATAGCTTAGTGTCGTATTAACCTCTCATGGCCCCAAAGATGGTACACTCCTGAACAGATGTTAAAAACCTTTGATTTTTTTGAGGAAGTTAGTCTTTCCAAAATGCTAAGCACTACAGATTCAAGTTAAGCAATTAAATTTCTTTTGGGTGCAAGCTGTGAAGCCTGATCACTGGGCTAATTGCAGATTATGCTACAAAGAAAATATTTTCATATGCACAAGTTTTTTTGAGGACTTTTATAGGAGGGTTTTTTAAATGTGTTATTTATTTATGCTAAATTAAAGATAAAACCTTCATATAAATGTATTTTCTACAGGCTGGTTTTTAGTACCTAATTGGCATAATTATTGAGTGAATGAGTTATGTTAGCTTTAGCTTACTAACTTTGGAGAAGACAATGCTCATGAGATTTGTTGAACGTGAGTTTCATATCATCCATAACTTTAAATGAAATGAGTATTGTTAAAGTTTCACAAGTTGTTAAGAATTCTGCGTTATTACGTGTTTCAAGTGGCTAATTACCACTCAGTTTTTGCACCTTAATTGATGCATTGCCTCTCGCTACCTGTGCACATGTTTTATAACATATGGCTAACTAAATGTATTCTCTTTGTAAACTTTTTTTTAATGGCAGAAAATTTATGTATTTAGTATTAGCCAGCTGGATGACTTAGTTTAGATGATCACAATTTTGCTGGCAATATCCAATGCATCATAATCAGGTGTCAGTAGAAAATGTATCTTCAAGCCTGATTAGGGGATTGACCTTGGCTACATCAATGTTATAGAGCTTCTTTACAGCTTGTTTGATTTGGTGCTTATTGGCTTTTGCCATCCACAATGAACAGGAGTGTGTTGTTGCCCTTGATCTTTTTCATGGCTGACTTTGTGGTCAGGGGGAGCTTGATGATGGCATAGTGGTCAAGCTTGTTTCTCCTGGGGGTGCTCTTCCCAGGGTATTTGGGCTGCCTCTGGAGCCGCAGTGTCTTGGGATGATGGAAGGTGGGTGACATTCTTATCTTCTTCTTTTTGTGGCTGTGGATGCCTTTCAGCACAGCCTTCCTGGCCTTGACGGCTTTTGCTTTGGCTTCAGCTTTCAGATGGGCAGGGGCTTCCTTCTTCACCTTCGGCATCATCTTGGTAAAAAGGCCTGTCTTTGTAAACTTTGACTAGTTACCCACATAATTTTCTTACAGAAAGTTTTCATATTGTATTTAAACAAGAAAGCTCTGTCCTTTGTTGGATACCATATGTCTAGAAAAAAAAATCCTGTGTATAATTAAATGTGTACCAATCAGTCAAAAGATAAAGTTTGTCTTTGGTTATCACAGATAACAAAACATTGGATTGCCAGCAAAATTACACACATGTGGGCTATATCAATAAATAATTTTATTATCCTTCTTTCAGAGAAATCCTTTAGACTTACAAATAAAATTAATTCATTAAACTACATTCTATAGGATTAAGCCTAAATATCTTTATAATGCTGAATCTGCATCATTAGGATTTAATTACTTCAAAGAAGAAGAAAATAATGGAATGACTCTTTGAGACTGTAAATTCATAATCCCTTTGTCCTTTGGTGGATTTAGATACTTTTTGACATCAACTTTTAGTCAAAGAGCGTATCTCTAGCAATTTGTACAGTCTGAATGACTACCAGAAGTGGAGTTAAGAAGGAGGAGTTTCCAGGGGGCTTTATTAGGTTCAAGGAAACGTGTGATGTCACCGGGAGAAAGCCAGGCCAGGTCACCGCTACATCCACTTAGTTTTTCTTTTCATTTTTTTGGTACTGGGGATTGAACTCAGGACCTTGATCTTGCTGGGAAGATGCTTATGCCATGGAGCTATCTCCCGGGCCCCATTTAGTTTTAAATTTTCACTTTCTTTGCCAGTTCTGATTTTTCAAGGAGGCTAATCATTCCAAAATGCTAAGCACTACAGAGTCAAATTATGTAATTAATTTGCTTTTGGTTGCAAGTTACAAAGCCTGATCAGGCTAATTACAGATTATGCTCGGAAGAAAATATTTTCATGTGCACATGTTTTATTTTCTTTCAAGGACTTTAATATGAGGTTTTAAAATGTCTTATTTTATTTATGGTAAATTAAAAAAGAAACAACCCTTCACATAATTGCCTTTTTTACAGGCTGGTAGGAAATATTTATAGCTGCCTAGATTTTTGCATATGTTCTGGCTCTTCAGTTAATTTTTCAGTTTCATCTTTTTCAAGCATAATTATTTTATGCTCTGTGTATGGTTGTTTCAATTTCTGAAATTCAACAAGTTAGTTTAGTAACTGCTTTTAATCCTCCTTCTTGGGGATTTGTGTTGATATGTTTGTTGTATTTGGTGATTTTTTTGTTGGTAGCTCAACTTTTCTTGACCTGAATCCTGTGAGCATGATTTGGGATTCTTGCCTTTGAAGAGAACTTGTTTGCTTCTGCTGGGAGCTGGGAATACTTGCTGTCCCGACACCCTGATGTCCCCCAATTCCCTGATTTCAGGTTCCTATTCCACAGTTGGCCTTTTTCTTCTCCTGGATAACATACTACAAAAATAAATGTTAAAGCATTCTTTTTTTTTAGGGGCCAGGGAAATGGCTCAGTAGAATAAGCACTTCCCTGGCAAGCACAAGGGCCTGAGTTCAATCCCTCATTTCGCAGGAAAACAAAACAAAACAAAACAAAACACAAAAAACGTTGCTTGGGAGAGAGCTCAGGGGCATAAGCACCTACCTGGCAAGCACAAAGTCACTGAGTTCAATCCTTGGTACTGCAATAAACAAACAAACAAACAAACAAAAAAGAAAACAAAAATAAAACTGAGGACTAATACCTGTTTCCATTAAAAAATAAATAAATAAAATAAAAGATACCTCAGCCAACCAAAACACCTGTTTAGGCAAGAACAAGAAGTGTGATTCTGTCCCCGGCACCATATACCACACCAGCCCCATCTCCGGGGCGGCTGAGCCAGCCTAAATCTGGGCATAGTGGCACATACCTATAATCCTAGTGTTGGGGAGGCTGAAAGCAGAAGAATCACTACTAGTCTGAGCTGTGTAGTGAGACCCCTGCAACAACCAAATACATAATAATAAAAGAATGCTTTTTTTTTTTTTTGGCAGAACCAGGGATTGAACTCAGGCCCTTGTGCTTGCCAGGCAAGCACTTATTCTACTGAGCCCTCTCCCTGGCCCCTAAAAAAAAAGAATGCTTTAACATTTATTTTTGTAGTATGTTATCCAGGAGAAGAAAAAGGCCCTTTGAAAGTGTCTGCTGTGTCAGACTGCCTAGTTGTCCTAGGATGTGTCATCAAAGGAGGAAACAAAAGCGCTCATGTGATATGAAGCTTGCCCAAGACCAGTTTGTGAACCATGAGGCCATTTAACTGCACATGGATCAGAATCTCCACGAATGTGGCTTAAATCTGATAAGGCATGGGTTGCTGTGGCCGGGAGAGGAGGAGGAGGATTACTAAGGGCACAGGCTGGAGCATAGCACTCAACATAGAACAGTGGATTTGAGGGTAATTAACCAAGGAACAGGAACCTTGGAGGAAAGCTATGGATGAACTTACGAACTGTAGCAGAATGTCCTGTAACAGGACAATCAGGCAAATTAAGTGACACAGAGCCAGGGAAACAGAATTTCAAATGAAATATGGTACATGACATCACAACATGCAATGGAATAATGCATAAAAGCAGAAAGTCATCCTTTGAGTTTGACCAACCAGCTTCACTATGGGTGAATTTTACAAATGGGTTAAGGATCAGATTGGAAGCAACGCACTGTGGAAAGGATTCACAGAATGTACTTTTTGTTTTTCTTTTTTGGCCTTTTGAGACCAGGTCTCACTATGTAGTGCAGGCTGGACTTAAACTGTCTTATGTAGCCCAGGCTGGCCCTGAATTCATGGTGACCATCCTGCCTCAGTCTCCCGAGCACTAGGTGTTCTTTTCAATCAGAATGAAGAAAGGAAAAAATGAATGGTCCAGTGAGAGATGGTCCATGAGATCAAGAGGTCAAGATGCTTACAGAGTTAGGAAATAGAGCTAAAGAGGATGATATAAGAAATGAGTTATAGGCCAGGGATGTAACTCAGCAGCGTAAGTGCCTGAGTTCATTACCCAGTATTGCTTTTTTTTTTTCTTTGTGGTACCAGGGATTGAACTTAGGACCTTGTGCTTGCCAGGCCTTTACCCAGAATTGCAAAAACAACAACAAAAAAGTATGAATTTTATGAGCTTCTCAATGTATTGATATTGCAGGACAGTGTTTAAAACAGACTTACATTTCCCCTAATGTTTACTTATCTCTCTCTTTTCTGAAGAAAAATACTTAAAGGTGAAGTTGATGTTTTATTTTCAGATACCTATAAGTTCCTCCTGCTCTAGGGATCATTCCCTAAATAAAACATAGCTTTGAAAATTATACCCTATTGTCTTAGCTGAAATAGATGAGAACTTTGACAAAGATTTGGAGCTACTTAGCTTGGAGAGAAGAGGAAAGCAATTATACGGCCACATGAATCTCAGAGCTTTTTCTTGCTGCCTTGATCTGAGTGTTTGAATTTCTCCAAATTAACAGGCAGAAATTTGGCTCTGGAGGTAATGCTCTAAAGTAGGAACTTTTTGAGGGGATCAGGTCCTGAGGGGATTAGGTACATTATGGATGGGTTGGGACTCTTATAAGAGACCCAGGGACAGCGAAGTTAGAGAGGAATGGGCCCATCCTGGATAGTGAGTCTGCCAGCTTCTGGGGCACAGACTCCCAAACCTTCAGAACCGTGAGACTACTGCAGCTCAGCTGGACTAGGCAGCCTACTGTGGGAGGATTTCACCGTAGAGAAATGAATTATGACCACTTGACTAGATTCATAGAGAGTAAAAACAAGCAGTAAAATTTAGAGTTTCAACAGAGTCCTTTAGGTCTAAGAGCCATTTTTTTAAAAAAATGTATTTAGTACAGGGTCTACAGGATCTCATTACCCAGATTGGATTCGTAGTGATCCTCCTGTTTTAAGTCTCCCAAATGCTGAGATTACAGGTGTATGCCACCACAGCCAGTCTCAGTCACCCTGGGGGTGGGCTGGCACTGCACACTGGGGATCCAATCCCGGTCCCTACATCTGCCTAAGCAGGTGCTTCAATCTGCTGAGTTATCTGGCCAGCCCTAGGTCTGAGAGCCATTTATTGAAAAAATTTGTTCACGCTGACTTTGTTTGCTAGTGGCCAAATCCTCAGTACTCAGTGTATCTCCTGTGGGAACAGAGATGACCCAAACAGTAACCCTGCAATCTCAAATTCCAGGTCTCCAGGTGGGTTGGCTACCCTCAGGCTTCCTGTCTTAGGATGTATTAGAAACCCCTGAGAGCTTATTTAATATACAGAGTCTCATGTCTAGCACGTAAGCCGGCCTGGTTTACAATCTGTATTGTAAGCAAGTTCTCCCAGTAATTTGGGGTCAGGCACTCAGAGTCTGCTAGGGTGCCTCCTTGGCCCTGTGCTTTCTCCCACCAAGCATGCCTGTCCCTGTGGGAGCGTCTTGTGGCCTTTAAAGCACTCTTCTACTCTTTCTATAATTGTATTTTAACAATGAAGTTATGATATTTCTTTTGGTTAATTTTTGAATGACCGCTAAAAATGCCTATAAAGTACACTTAGGACCTGGGCACAGAGGTGCACACCTGTAACTCCAGCACTCGAGAGGCTGAGGCAGGAGGATTGATCTGAATTCAAGGCCAATTTGGGCTACATAGGGAGTTCAAAGCCAGCTCGAATGATATAGTGAGATCCTGTCTGGAAAAAGAAGAAAGGCTCAGGGATTATTAAGATAAAAATTGCCATATTCACACATTTGGAATCTGAAACAATAGGGCCAACATTCTGATCAGTTTGTCTCCCTGGTTTCATTCTTTTCCTGGAAACTTAGCCCCCTACCCTTTTCTCATCCGCTTCTCCACCTTATGATCCTCTATGTTCTTATCTGCCTGTGCACATATGGACAGTGGCAGAAAACTTACAGTTTGAGCACCAGAACCAGGGCCTCCCTAACATGCCCCAGACAGGATTTCCATCCCTCTAGCCCTGTCCTGCTTCTGTCTGTCCACCCTGGGACTCTCAAGGGCTAACCTAGAACGTAATGCTGTTGATCACGTATGTGTTGGTTATTAGCCCTGTGTCCTATTTGAGTTTGCAAATGTGTTTGAGCTCAGAGACTCAGGACGAAGGCACAGACACCATGCAAAGGGAGGCAGACACATGATGGGACTTGGGTGGGTTCTACCAAAATATACACAGCTCTTCTTTTCTAGAGTTGTTTAGCATTCTCAGTAGGTCACAGGCATCACACACATTGCAGACAAAGAGCTTCTTTCTTTTCTTTTAATGTATTTGGTATGGGGTCTCACTATACAGCTCAGACTCATAGTGATCCTCTTGTTTTCAGCCTCCCCAGCACTGGGGTTACAGGTGTGCACCACCACACCTGGCTCAGTGGCTGGCTCAGCATGCCCAGGGGCAGGGCTGGTGCAGCATGTGGTGCCAGGGACTGAACCCTGGTCCCTGTGCTTAGTCTGCTGAGCTATCTTGATGGCTCATCTTTATTTTCATCTGATGGAACAAAGCAACAAACAGTAGCTGTTTTAATGAAAATAACCCTCACAGTGATGCAGACCCTTATGTAGTGACTGCAGTCTCTCATCTCCCTTGCTGTCATCTCTTGTGACCAGAAGGTCCACAGAGTCAACAGGTTATGGTCACAGGCCAAGGGCCCCAGGTACCACACAGTCATTCTGTGCAGTGTGTATGTGACATTTTCCTGACTATTCTGGAAGTGAACTCAACTACGTGGATGTTGACCTCTGAATCACAGCTATAGCAAATGAGAAGTCAGAAGATTCCTGTGATGCCCTGGTGACTTTAGTGAGCATAATTCCAATAGTTGCTCAGACCTTTGCTTTCTGTGCCCCAACTCCTCAGACACAACGCCCCTTGAACATAAATGTTCTCCCTGAACATTTATGCCACGGAACTCTGGCTTCCCAATTGTACTCCTGTAGGCCATGTGCCCCTCAGTGTTCTTCCTGTCCCTCCTTCCCACTGCGACATCACTCATTCCTCCACCCCATGGCCTAAGGGCTGTCTATTTTGGGGACACAGGCCTAGAAATTCAAATCCTATCTGCTTCTGTTTTCTGCTCCCAATGCCTCCTTTGCCTCCTCTGCTCCTACCTTCTAATTCCAGAAAGTTCCTCAATGTGGGCTGGGAGTTCTTTCCTCCTATTTTACTCTTTTAGTTCCTCTTTCTTTTCTAACAGAGGCAAGCTTAAACCTTTTTCTCCTCTCCTAAACTCTCAGATGCACCTTCCCTTCCTTTCTTGGTGATTGCACTATAGAAATCCTGGGATAACACAGCAGCACACCTGAGCTCCCCCAGTCTCCCACTGTTGACCGCAGTGTCTTGTGGTGTCACTCTCTTGTCCTGTTTCTGAGACTCAAAGTGGCGATTTCTCTCTACCTGTGCTGGCCACATTAACCTCTCTTACCCAAAGCTCCTTTTACCTTTCTTTATACGTGGGTTCCTTATTCTCCAGTGGTTCTTTCTGTTTCCTTTGTGAATGAACTGGGCTTGACATCGACTGACGTATTATTCACTCTTGGCACATGATATGCCAGGTGGGCTTCCTGTCTGTGACCTGACATTTCTGATCTCTGATTGTATAAAGAAAAAAACAAAACAAAACCGGAGTCTTTGGATCTCACTTTCAGAAGCCAGGGACCAAGTAAAAGCTGCATAATTTGAGAGAATGCAGGTTTCAGGCAGGAATCTATTTTCCAGTTCCTTAGGAGATGCGTTTCCTTAGCTGTTGACAGGGAGGAGCTCAGATCCTATTGAGAGGGTGAGAGATGGGTGGATTTCAATGTGGTGCCAACAGCCCTTCCTCAGAGTGGGCAGAGCCTCCTTCATGCCACTGAAGTTGGAAATAATAGATATCTTCTTTCCATTGCAACTAGAGTTATACACAAGGTCACTGAGGGCTTTTATAAGTAAAGATTTTCTCCTTTGATAAAGGAAAAGTGAGAAGGGATATTCTCATCTCCATGCCCCAACCAGCTTTCCAAATATTGTGATGTGAAGCTAAGAGGTCCTTCCTGTGCTTCAGCAGCCTCCTTGTGATCATAAAGAGCCAGCAGGATGTGCTGCTGATGACTGAAGGTGCAGAAGTTCTGAGTTTGGAAGAACCTGAGTCTCTGTTCGCATTGCTGGGATACTGAGCCAACCTTGGGGTTACTCATCTTCAAGTGCTTGTTGTATGAGACAGTAAGATTGTCTCACTGCCCAAGACAGTGATACCCAGTTACGTGGAGCTGAATCATCCTCTACCCTGCTTAGAACATTCCATTTCTTTCTAGGTGTGGTGGTGCATGCCTATAATCCCAGCACTCAGGAGGCTGAGGCAGGAGGACCATTGTGAGTTCGAGACCAGCCTGGGCTACAAAATGAGCTCAAATCCAGTGTGAACTGCATAACAAGACTTTGTCTCAAAAAGACAAAGAAAAATCCATTGTCAGGAGCAAGGGAAGAGGACAGAACTTGTGTTAGGGAAGTGGGAGACTTAAGGGGCTTTTTTCCCCTGTCATGTCTCTCACCATGCAGAGTTCCTATCTTGGTTACTTTTCTCTCATTGCTGGGGCAAAATATCCAACACCCAGGATTAAGGAAGAAAAGGTTTATTTATCTTACAATTTGTGGAGGCTGGCTCCAAGGCAGAGCAGCACATGGCAGAGGGCAGCAGTTCATGGTGGCAGAAAATAGCAAAAGAGCAAGAGCAAAAGGGAGGAGCAGAGAGCAAGCCTCATTCCTGCCCTTACATTATGCACAAGCTGCCCACCCCAGGGCGGGTGTAGCACTCATACCCATCATCCCAGTGGTACTCACATCTGGAGGCCACCCTATGACTACGTGGGTCTTTAACATTGCACCCTTGGCCCCCTGAAGAATCATGTTCATCCCTTTATGCAAAAGACATTTTAGTCCATCTCTAAAAAGTCCAGTCCCAAGTCTCCTCTGAGATTTAAGGTGAACTCTTAGCTGTGAGCCCCTGTACAAATGAAAAGAAAATGAAACACTTCCAACATTGGCACAAAATAAACATAACCATTCCAAAAGGTACAAACAAGGGGATACAAAGCTCTGGGACCAAAGCAAATCCAAAATCTGGCTGGGCCAACATAAAGTCTTATAGTTCTTTTTTTTTTTAACCGTGACAAAATTTAATTTCTAAAGTCCTGTAGTTCTATGGCACTCTTGGTGGTAGCTCTCATGGCTCTCTATAAGGCCTGCTTTGTTCCCTCCTTGCAGCTTTCCTTAGATAATTCACATTTCTGGCTTTTCCAAAATTCTAGGGTTTCCACTAAATAGACTTCTCACTCTCTGTTTCATACGCTGCCCTCTCAGGCACACTGCCTGGCCTCACGTCTTCTGAAATCTAGGTGGAAGCCTCCTTAACCTCAGAATTTCTGCATTTTGCATGAGCCTAAAATCAATGCCATGTGAATGATACCAAGGTCTGCTGCCAACTGGAGCAGTAGCTGGGTTTTTTTTTTTCCCTCTTGGCTGTAGGAGTTGAGTGCCTGGATCACTGAGCACTCTGACCCTGATTCTGAAGAACAAATTCTCTATGTCACTGACATTCTGGTACCTGGTGTGGTCACCATGGCTGTTTTGGAAGATGGTGCTCTGTGACTTTTTCCTCAATGCAAACTCATTTTTGCAGTTTTGAAGCTGCAAATGGTAGAGGTCTGCTGCTTGCTGTGGTGTCTTTGGGCTGTCTTTTCTATTATGCTACTTCTTCTGGGCAATGGAGATCCTTTCAGCTCTATCTCTGCAGTCCACAGCGTGAATGGAGCTTTCTTTCTGGCCAAACTCACAACATTTTAAATTATCCTTATGGGCTCTTTGCTCTTGATTCTCTACATAAATCTGACTGAAAGCCCCAAACAATAGCCATGACACTGCCTCAGTATTCATTGCCTTGAAATTTCTTTTTCCAGATTAATCAGTCTGCTTTTTTTTTTTTTTTTTTTTTTTTGTCTTTTTGAGACAGGGTCTCGCTATGCAGTTCAGGCTGGCTTTAAGCTCACTTTGTAGCTCAGGCTGGTCTCGAACTCACAACAATCCTCCTGCCTCAGCCTCCCAAGTGCTGGGATTACAGGCATGCGCCACCACGCCCGGCCAGTCTGCTATTTTTAATCTCAGTCTCGGGCAAAGTCTCTGGACACAAGCAAAATACAGATAAACTTTCTGCCAAGCCGTAACACATCATCCGAGTCCAACACCCAGTTCAGTCCTCCTTTCCAGCAGAAAGCGCCCCAGCCTGGTCTTTATCAGCAAGATTTCTATCAGCCTTCTGGTCTTCTGAGTTCCGACCAGAATCTTCCATACAGAACAGCTGAAGGCATTCCAGTGCTTCTTTTAGGGGACATCTCCAGAGCTTTCCTATCTCTTCCCATAAGATATTCCCAAAGGCCCTTGAACCACATCTGGACCCAAACTATGACAGTCCCCTTATCACAGAGCAAGAGAATGGGAAAGAAATGGTGGCATGGCCCGTGAAACAGAAAGCACTCCAGCTTCCTCCATAGATTTCCCTATTTTCTCAAAATGAAATGGGCAAACAGTCAAAACTTTCCCCTCAAGGCAGCAGGAAAGTCAAGGAAAAAAGGCAAAGCTCATGACAGATAACTGGATGAGCTCTGCTGTCCAGATGAAGGGAGTCCATCTCAGTGAAAAAGGAAGATGGGACCTGATACCCCAAAATCTCTGTTAGGGTTTGTGTCTAGGTGTCCCCCCAAAGCCGCATGCAGTCATGGGGCAGCTTCTGGAGCTTGTGATTGATTATTGTGGCTGTGGGTGCTGCCTCCACCCTGAGGCAAGTAATTTGCAATACAATGTAAGGAGGGGAGAGAGGCCAGCTAACTGCCTGAACTGCTGCCTTGCTCTTTGCTCTGTGTTCTTTGCTGCCACTTTGGATGGCTGCTCTGTGTCATGGGTCACTCTACCTTGGAGCCAGCTGAATATGAACTGAAACCTCCAGTAACTGTGAGCTACATAAACCTTTCCTTCCCTCATTTTGGATGTCATGTATTTGTCCCAGCAATAAGAGAAGAGTAACCGAGGTAATCTCTTTACTCCCCAACCCTCTCCTCCAACACGGGTGCAGCACCATGAAAATGGATTTACCTGAGAAAAACTGGAAGTGAGGGGTTTACCCTGATTTAAGTAAAGTCTGATTGCTTAACAATAAGTAGAATAAGGACTTGGGTGAGAAAGTTTGGCTATAGAAAAATGAATTTTTATTTTATTTGCTTAGCTATATAGACAGAGGTATCTTTCTTGCTGAATAGTTCTCCAATTTAAAGTATAACACACCAAGACAGCTCATTTAGCCTCAATCTTGTTCTCTGTCAAAGCTTTCCTTTCATCTCTTCACTGTCAAACTTTTTGAATTATTTATACTTGATCCTTCCAACTTTTGAAATTGACTCAGATATGAATGACTTCCCAACTGACATCTGGATAAGCCTGCTGTTACAGCTTATGTCTAGGTGTGCCCCAAAGCCTCAGGTGCTTTTCAGTGGTGGCTGGGTCTAGGGTGTGTGGATGTACAGAAATGGTGGGATGCTGGGATTACGGATGTGCAGTTGTTACGGTATGTGTGTATTTGTCCCCCCAAAGCTTCCTGCAGTCATGGGGCAGATTTCTAGAGTTTGTGATTGACTCATGATACACTGGGATTATGGGTGTGAGTGCTTCTGGGATTATGGGTGTGAGTACTACTCCCAGCCTGGGGCGGATAGCCTGAATGCAACATAAGGGAGACAGAGTTGCTGTCTGTAGCCATTGTTGCTGCTACTCCTCCTATTTGCTCTCTTGCACTTTGCCACTGTCATGAAAGGATGCTCTCTGCCCTGTGCCACTCTGCCTTGGAGCCAGCCAAGTATGGACTGAAACCTCCATTAACTATGAGCTAAATAAAAGTTCCCTTCCTTCATTTTGAGTGTAAAGTATCTGTTCCAGCAACGAGAGAAGAGCAACTGAGACAGTGGCTTAGCTCCTTAATTGGTTTAGTATAGTTTAGAGCAGCACTACCCCAAAAGCGGGCTGCCTGGATGGCATACACAGTGACAGGCTTGCTGCTGCAGCGGCTACTGTGCTGCTGGCTCTGTGTGCCCCACCATACCATGGGCTGTTTCTCCCCTGCAGCCTCAGTGGTGCCACCCTGTCTTGGAGCCAACAAATTAGGAAACCACTACAAACTGTAAGCTAAGTAAACTTTTCCTCCTTTAGTTTTGAATGTTGGGTATTTTGTCTTAGCAATGAGATCCGAAGGGTCAGTTTTTCAGAGAACATTTAGTAAAGTTGTCCTAATTCAACAAAGGCCTGATCAATGAATGAAGATGTTCACAAATGTCCTACTGACCTTTCCCTCTTTTGAGACAGGATCTTGCTGTGCAGTTCAGGTTGGCCTAGGCCTTGAGTTCACCTAATAGCCCAGGTAGCCTCAAGTTTGTGGCAATCCTCCTCCCTCAGCCTCCCAATTGCTGGGATCACAGTTGTGTGCTACCATGCTCGATCCTACTGACCCTCTTAGTAAGCCCAAACCGAACTGTCCACCATTCCCAGACCAGCTTAATCTCTGGGTTTTTGAGGTTCACATAGGTCCATAATTGCTTGGTCATCTTTAATGCTTTCTCACTCCAGTCCACTTCAAGCTTTTGGAGAACTACTGCAGAAGGCTGTGTGAAACACTAAGGACCCCTGGCTCTGTGGTTCTCAGCTAGCAGTGTGCTTCAGATCACACGTGGTACAGATTAGACACCAGGTCCTGCTCCAGATGTGCTGCATCTGGATAAGGAGCCAGGTGGGAACAGTGGCTTCCTCCTCTGTGCGCTGCGGGCTGATGGGAGAGGAACTCTGTTGAACTCTACTCGTTTCTGCCCCTGTTTGGAGCACAGAAGCCAGTGCCTTGCTCCCCAGTCTCTCTGGTGTCTAACCCATGGCTGGCCTTAGAGTCTTCCTGGTGTCTAAGGCCTGCTGAGGCCCTTGGAGTGCGCACTCTCAGGCGCATCCAGTGGGCCATCCAGTGGGCGGTGTCTGTCAGAAGCCCATAGCTGCCACGTCTCTTAGGACTCACATTTGGGCCAATTTGGGGGCTTTGCATCCTGGAAGTGGTGGCAACTGTCACGTACCAGCCTCCCCTAGAAGTCATCAGAAATTGGTTTCTGGGTTTTAGGAAGACGCAGAGCATACAGTCGCTGGACTCAGAACCTCGAGGTCCACGATGGACCTGGACACATCACAAGGTCCGGCTCTGGAGTTCAGGGGGGTCCTCTTACCCCAGTGCCCATTCCTACTCAGCTGGCAGGGCTGCCGGCAGTACACGGTCACCCACCCATCAACTGCTCTCGGTCAGCACTCTAGGCTGGTTATCGACGGGGACACTCACCAGAGGGTGATAGGAGGAGCAGGGCACCTGGAGGACGCACCAGGCGGGTGGGCCGGGATGGGCCGAGTCTCCCTCATTCTTGCCCTGGAGGATTCACGACCAGCCCCGGGACCCTCCTGGCCTCCAATCCCCCACTCCTCTTTGCTCCTCCGGCTGGGGCAAAGGCCCACCCCGAGCCGGGGAAGGTGGGGCGCAGGCGGGGCTGAGAACGACAGCGAGGCAGGTGTGCTGTGGGGCGCCCGGTAGGGGAGGCCGCCAGGCGGACGCCCCAGCGCGATCAGGCCCGGCGCTCTCCGTGGCTCCTCCGCTGCGGTTGGGGGCGCGCGGGCTGGCGGAGGCGCGGAGGCGCCGAGGAGCTGCGGACGCGGAGCGGGAGGAAGAGCGGCAGACGCGGCCTGCGGACCATGGCCGCGGACAGTAAGTGCGCGCTCGCGGCTGGAGAGGCCGCGGCCGGGCGGGGGAGGGGGCGGCTCCTGGCTCGCAGGTCCGGCTCCGCGCTCCCTCGCCGGTCTCGCCTCTGCCCCGGGCCAGTCCGCCGTGGGGAGCCCTGCGGGGAGACCCGGGGGTCAGCGCGCCGAGGTCCCGGGGCGCACGAGTGCCGGGCCGGGTTCGCGCGCTTCCTCCGGGAGCGGGGTGCGCGGGGTGCTCGGTTCCCCTGAGACTCGGGGTGCCATGCATATCCCGGCGCCTGTGCTTCGGCGGGGAGCGCGGCTATGAAAACTGGCTGAGTTTGATGGAGCCAAGCGGGGTACGCATCAGCTGAGCCCCCATAACCCCAGGGGTCGCGGCGCCCGGCCGCCAGCTCACGCCGCCCACACAGCGACCAGCCCCGCGGAGCGCAGTGCATATGGGGACTCCTCAGACCCCACGACTGCCTTGCTGCCCCAGAGTCCTGTGAGCGCGTTCATGAGGGACGAGAAGGGGTGAGATGGGAGGATGAGGGTCACAGTTTCTTCAATAATTCATTAAAAAATAATTACAATTCATTTTATTTTCTTGTAAGCACGTTATTATCTAACTAAGAGCACAGCTTTGAAATAGTGGGGAGAGCATTTTTTTTTAAAATAGCCAGCACGCATACGTTTTGTGTCTCTGAAATTCACTAGCCCTGGCTGGGATCCTGCGCTGCCCTCTGGTCTCTGTCTTTCCGTTTTGACCCAGCTGTCCATAAAGTGGCGGGCTCACACCTTCTTTTCCTCCCCTCCCCCACCCATCATTTGCTTATGTCGCTACAGCAACGTGCTCTCCTTGTTTTTAAATGGAAAAAAGACTAGATCAGATATTTACAATAAAATCACCTAGCATAGACCAGCTCCCTACCCCTTTCTTAATTCTGTTCATTTATACAAAGGGGAGACTGTTTTTGTTTAGGAAAATAAATTATAGATTTAGGCTTTGGTGAACAGAGTAAGATACCACAAAGGAGATAATTAAGCTTGCCCTTATTCATGGATTATTTGAAACAATACACAAAGGTAAAGAAATTCAAACAGGGAATTTGTACAAAACACAAATGCAATAGAACAGCATTCTATTGTTTTCTTATATTTTGGATAAAGATGCATTTGTTATCCTAAAAAATTTGGCCATGCTGCTGTCTCTGTGTACACAAAGACTGACTCTCCCTCTTCTTAGTGTATTCAGTTCTTTTGAAGACTCAAACTTCAGTGCAACACTTTTGCTTGTTTATGGAGGAAAAGGTGCTGATATTTGATCTTGGCTCTCGCGGATGTTTTGGAACCCGCTCTTACATTTGCTGTTAGTGGGGATGGAGCTAGAAATTGGAACGATTTTTAGAGTATGAAACATAACTAGTTTGTTCTTCAAAAGTAATGTGACAGCCAGGTATGGTGCCACATGCCTATAATGCCAGCATTTTGGGAGGCTGAGGTAGGAGCCTCACAGTGAGCTGGAAGCCAGCCTGGGTCACAAAATGAATTCAAGGTCAATCTGAACTGTATAGTGAGAACCTGTTTAAACAAACAAACAAACAAACAAACAAACAAAAAAACCAGACAGCCTGCAGACATAGAAGATTTTAGCTGTAGGTTGGGAATGAACTTCAGTGGTAGAGCACTTGGATAGCATCTGTGAGGTCCTGAGTTTGATATCCAAGTTAGTGCTGGTTCTCAGCCCTCACTGCTAAGAAACTCCCAAGAGCTTTAAAAAATATATTCATGCATTGGTACTTAAAAGAACAACAACAACAGAAGCCACAGCAAAAAATAAAAAAAGGACAACAACAACAAAAAAACCCACAAACACATGCAGCTTGAGACTTTAACCTGCACCACAGTCATCTGCAGGGCTTATTCAAATAGCCTGCTGGGTCCCTTCCCCCAGTTTCTTATTCATTAAGTCTGGGTTTTGGTCTGCAAATTCATATTTCTAACAAGTTCCAGTGAGGTGAAGCTCCTTACCCCTCCTGCTCTGCTCCTCACTTCTGCAGGTGAGGGACTGAAGTGAGAGGCAAAGTGGAGGGCAGAGGGGCAGTCAGTCACTTCTTCAGCAGTCCTGGCTCGGCACCGTGCTATGGGCGTATGGCCTCACTAAGGTAAATCAAACCCAGCACAGCATTGCCATCAGACTGTAGCTAATTTTTCTCCCCTCCATCCATAGTTCATCTTGAGAGAAAAATTGGCTGTGAGGCTAGGCAAAAGGCAAATGCTCTACTCCAGTCCTTTCTGGAAGGTGGCCAGAGAGACCTTGTTTATGAATGTGGTGTGTACATGCACATAAAACACATTAATATTTTTAAAGGTTTGCCTGGAGACTTACGTTGTTCATACAAAAGAATATAGTCCCCAGAAAATGTCTATGAGTACAGCGTGTACACTGTCTACAGGCAGGTTCCTGAGGAGGAGTGGAGAAGCCCACGGCCTCAGTGTGGTTCCATGAAGTCAGTAGAACATGAGTAGTAACTTTGATGTCCTAGTTTACTTTGTAAAGTGGTGCTCCTTCATTTTGAACTATATTTCATGATTTTCTCAATAGCAAGTGTTCCAGGTAATTTTGCATTTCAAGATGTTAATGAAGATGTTTTCCTTTGACTTACGACATTTGTTGCCTTGTTAATAGTTTCTCTGACTATTTTCAAGGTCACTTTAGTCTGCTTACAAGCATATATTCTCAGGAACAGCTAGGTGCTCTGAACAGCATTAGAACTATCTCATGATATTATGCCTTAGAAATCCTTTTTTTTTTTTTTTGGTGGAACTGGGGATTGAACTCAGGCCCTTGTGCTTGCCAGGGAAGTGCTTATTCCACTGAGCCGTCTCCCTGGTCCCTCCTTAGAAATCTTGGGCAATTGGATGGGTAAGTGTTTGGGGCTGTTGCTGATGAACATTTGGCATTGTAAAGGAGGCATCTGGTCCCTTTCATTTGTTCTTAATCTATTTGTGGACTTTGTGTCATTTTTGTCTGGTCTATCCACAAGCTGATTGTAGCCTTCCTGTAGCAGTCTCCATCAGTAACTTTTCTCTCACTTCTGTTGTCTCTTTGGCAGCCTCCAGTTTCCTTTCTCCTCATCTCATTACTCCATTAGCAATTTCCACTCCTTGTTCAACCCTGCAGGGGTGGTCAGACACAGCGTTGCTATCAGACTGTAGCTAATTTTTCTCCCTTCCACCCAGATTTCATCTTGAGGGAAAAACTGGTTGTGAAGCCAGGCAAAATGCAAATGCTCTGCTCCAGTCCTTTCTGGAAGGTGGCCTGAAAGACCTTGTTTATGAATGTAATGTGTACATGCACATAAAACAGCAAAGGGGAGGCTAGTAGCTACTTGAGATGCTTAGGAGACTGGATGCTTAGAATTTAAGAGCAAGTGGCTTGACTTTGAGTGAAGATGTTCTAAAATTCTTGCATAAAGTTATTCCAATCATAGTAATTAGTAAAGAATTTATAAGCAATGCCATGTAAAGAGAGACAGAGAGTTATACAATTTCAATTTGCCTGGAAACTCTTCCTTCTCTCTCTCTCTCTTTTTTTTTTTTTTTTTGTGGAACAGGGGATGGAACTCAGGCCCCTGAGCTTGCCAGGCAAGTGGTTATTCTACTGAGCTATCTCCCCAGCCCCTTGCCTGGAAACTTCTAAGGCTCACAAGAATTTAGTCCACAGGAAAATCCTTATGTTTTCTCAGACATAATAATCATCGATTCAATTAAGAATTATTCATCTATTATGTGACCATTTAAAGAGGAATATTTTCATTCTTAAAGAACTTCCTTTGTGACAGAGAATCCTAAGTTAATGTCACCACCACATGACAAACTGATATCCTGATCTTTGGGATATGAAGAAGTTAAGGACACAGTGATACTTACTATCCCCAAAATGTTTAACCTGTCTCAATCATGAGGAGACATCAGATATTTTCTATGAAAATTAAAGTCACAGGATGTGGCTGAGACACTGGTCTAGATTGAAAGTGGTTATAGAGATAACAAAATACAATGGGTGATTTTAATTTGGATTCTAGAGAGAAGACAGCATTTTGATAATTGGTGAGATTTGAGCAGGCTGTGTATGGGAGAAGCATTGCATCAAAATTGAAAGTGATAAACTTGATATTTTATTGTTGTTTTAAAGGGAATAAGCTGTAGTAGTTAGTGATGAGCGGACATATGCCTACGACTAAATTTCAAATGCTTTAGGGAAAAAGAACATATGTGGGTATATGAACATTGCTAGGTATATGAATATCATGCAAAAACAAAAAGATGAAGAAAATGTAGCCAAATGTTAACATTTGGTAAATCTATGAATTTCTTGAATTATTCTTAGAACTCCTAAATTATTTTGGGGAAAAAAACTTATTAATATTGCTTTGGGTTTCCAGTCTGTATCTAAGGCATGATGATCTAATAGGATTGAGTTTATTTTTTGAAAGAATAATGCTAAAGGGCTCCCAGTTATGCATTCTTGATTTCAATTTGGGATGATATGAACAAATTTTTTATTACAGAAAATGTTATATGTACTCAAGAGAACATAATATAACAAACCCTGGGCCTATCCAGCTTAACAAGTATTAGCATTTTACCAATATTGTTGCTTCTATGTTCACACCCCTCTGAATTTTCTGGAAGAAGGATTTCTTTTTTTTTCTTTTCTTTTCTTTTCTTTTCTTTTCTTTTCTTTTCTTTTCTTTTCTTTTCTTTTCTTTTCTTTTCTTTTCTTTTCTTTTCTTTTCTTTTCTTTTCTTTCTTTCTTTCTTTCTTTCTTTCTTTCTTTCTTTCTTTCTTTCTTTCTTTCATTTTAGGGAAGAGTCTATCGTGTGTTCAGGGTCTGACTACTAGATTGGACTTGTAGTAATCTGTCTGTTTACAGCCTCCCTAGAGCTGGGAATACAGGTGCGCGCTACCATACCCAGTCTCAATTGCCTTCTCAGTGCACCCCAGGGGCGGGGGCAACATGGCAGGCCCAGGGATCCAACCCCAGCTCCTGCGCCTTCCTGCTGGTGCTTTAATTTGCTGAGCTATTTGGCTGGCCCTAGAGGACGGATTTTTAAAGCAAATCGAAGACTTTATGTTATATTAACTGTAGATGGGTGCTTCATGGTGTGTCTGTGCATGCATCTCCTCTAGCACTTCCAGGCTTTTTTTTTTTTCAGCGTTAAGGAGCAATTCTGCAATAAGAGATAACCTTTAACTATTCTGAGTGTTAGAGACGAGCAACCAGAATTGTGAGAAATGCATTGATTTGACACATACGAGTGCTGCACTGGTTTTCAGTTTGAAAAGCTGACTAAGCCTGGGGTAATTATAAACAGTGTAAAAGAAAAGATCTGAGAGAAGCTGCTTGTTCCTGCTTTGTTTTCCCCCTCGAAACTCCTCTTCCTCCTCCGTTTAAACCAGAAATTAAATTCTGGAAGAAAACATAAAGATAGGCATGGAGACTGTGCTCTGGAGTGGTTTACCCAGTTGATGTTAACCTAGTAAGACATCCTAAAAGTAAGTCACAGCAAATGCTTTCACAGTATTTGGGTAGAGCTGTACATGTTTTGATTTCTGCTGGACATCCTTGAATTGGTAAGGCCAGTTAAACTTCCTTGACTGACTTAACTTTCAAAATTTATGCAAATGTGATCTGAATATTGAATAATAACAATAGGAGTAAAAAAACCACCACATGGGAGAAATATACTGCCTCTTGAGTATGGTAGACCTCAGTGGCATTTATTCTTTTAGGTCTCTCAAATTTACCTAATAACTATTACTATTTGGCATCATGAGTTAATAAGAGAATGCCTTCTATACCATTTAACAAGGATTATGTATAACTTAAAATGATAAATTTCTAGTGGATCAGGGAAGTATTTGAAATGCATGTTACAAATAAAATTCTTATGTGCAGATTAAACACTTCTGAGCTGAGGAAATTTGTGTTGGCGATGCATGCTGTCCCTTTAGCATACATTTTCATCGTTGGAGAGTAGTATTCTTCTAGATTCTAATTTTAGGAATGTAAGGAATCACATTTTATAGTTCAACTCACAATGCAGTGTAGGTAAAAGAGAAATAAAGCAGTTACATTCACCTTACATGAAAATTTCCCTCAGTTTTTCCAAGAGGATGTCACAATCTGCTCCTTGCAAATCAGTTTTCAATTTGCTTAGCTCAGAAATTTCAGAGGATGAGCGAATCAAATGTGACACAGTGGAAGAAGGCACAGGCTTAGTGTCAGAGGAGCCTGAGCTGTGACTCCTGACACCCAAAGGCTAATTCATCTCTGGGAAATTAACTTCCTAGAGGCTTCGGCTTATTCTGCTCTGAGGAGCTATGGTACAAGAAGCAAATGAGATGCTACAAGGATCCTGGTACTGAACACGTCTGTACTTTCCCCTCCTACAAATGCTTCCCACAGTTTATAGCTCTTATGGCAAGAACAAGCTGACTTTCTGAAATAGGGGACCCAGTCATTGATTCCATTTTTTTTTTTTTTTTTTTGCTGTGAAGAATGTAAAATTAAGACCAAATGTTCTATTTAGAAATGAAGACTCTAGGAAAAGAATCTAGGACAAATCACCCAATAATGCAGAATTCAGATTTTAAATAGAAGTATTAATCATGATATGTTTTCTTCAGTGCCTGTTGTTTCATGCAAGGGTCCTTGTGGCATCTATCATGAGCATGGAGTCATGTGCACACACACAACTTTTACTGATCCTGGAGGAGTTGAGCAGTGGACTCTCAGGGGGCTAAAAAAGGTACCTCTTTTATAGAGATCCTAGAGGGAACTGGTGGAGAATTTGTCTTCTGATTTACACTTGCTGATCTCTGGATTTTGCAGCTCATCTTCTCTCGGGTGTGACTGTGGGCGACTGTAGCACTGGATGGGTGTTGCGTCAGAGGGTGTTCTCCGAGTTTGATTCTCTCTTGGCTCTGAAGTCATATAGAAGCTCCTTCAGTGACATTGGTAAGCCTGAGGCATTGGCAGTTTTTCCATCACTAAGCCTTAGCAAGGCCTAAGCTTCTAGCCATGCCCTTATACACCATACATGACCTTGTTAGCTTGCTGCTGGCTGTGGTAGGCTGCTCCTGACCTTGGTGATCTAGGATTCTACTGAACAAACTCCCTCTGCTCAGACTCCTGTTCTCAGGGGGCCTCAACTGCAGCCTTAACTTTATCCATTTTTCTTCCTTACAGCTCAGACTTTCTGAACCTACTAATTTGCTTTCTTTTAACATTTCACCATGTATTGGAGGTTTGGCTGAGACACTTGTGAATTATCAAGCTCAGATTTGTGAAGACCTCAGCAGCTAGGCTGCTGACGGCCAGGCTGCCCTTACCTCTCCAGAGGCAGGAGTAGAGGACAACCTGTTGCTCTTCATCCCTTGCCAAGCTTTAACTCCTTATACTTCAGTGTCTTCCCTAAGTGGTCTGTTAGCATAACATCGGTTCTTGGGTTATAGTGGTGATAACTACAAGCACAATGTAATCTTTCTTTTTCTCATCTTTCTCTTCTTTGTGTTTCCCTGGGGTTGTTATCCATTGCTGTGTGACAGATCATCATGAACCACAACTCAGAATAATACCTAGTGACACCTAATGGTGCTGGCAGTGAGGAGACTGACAGGGAGGGATGTCAGAGAGAGCTGGCTTCTCATCTGAAATCTTGAGTGGGGCAGCATACATTCTCAGCCTCGCAAAGGGTCACAGGATTTAGATGAAGGTTCTCAGTTTCCTACTTTTTTTTCTGTCTGAACCTTGTCATTGTGGCCATTTGCTTCTTCACTACCAGCAAAAATTGTTTGCTAGAAGGAAGACAGTGGCTGAGATCATAGGCACAGAATCCTGGAACCTCCTACCATCTTTGCTATCTTCTATTGGCTAGAAGGGAGCTACAGGTGTGACCCCTGAATTCAGCTGACATTGGGATAGCAGAGCCTGAAATAATTGCTATGGCTAGAAAAGAAATTATTCTTCTGTATTTCCTATGAGGGTAAATAAGTTTTGTTTTTTAGGCTGCCTTGGAAGCATCCTATGGACATAGATAGGGTGTTTTTCGAAGTTTTAAGGATCTATATGTTTTTGTTGTGTGCTTTTAATGATTTTATTATTTTGTACACTTATTCCTGATTTATTAAAAACATTTATTTAATTTTTTTTCCTGACTTACTTAGAAGGTGACAGATATCTGGAAATAGGATGGTTCCTGATTGTGTGGTAATGTTGTTCTGGGTAACAACAAACTGCTGAACTATTGATTTTTATTGCATTTACCTTCCTTGAAACTCTCAACCTACTTTTTTGTATGCTACTTATCATCAGAAAGCTATTTTATAGTAAAAGAGATGTAACCTGCCTCCTTAGCTATTCCCCCCCCCCTTTTGTGGAACTGGGGATTGAACTCAGGCCCTTGCACTTGCCAGGGAAATGCTTATTCCAGTGAGTCATCTCCCTGGCCCCCTTCCCTAGCTATTTGTAAAGAAGGTCAGATGATCCTGATCTTTACAAACTCAGTTGGATCCTAGATGTAGACATTTCCATTTTTATCTGGTAAAATTGGCTTAAATAAAATAAATAGAAAAAGGATGATACTGAAATTATTTTACTAAAACATTTCCATTCATCCACTGTGAGCCATATCACATCCTACTTTCTCTTTGAAATCTTTTTTTTTTTTAAATGTATTTTAGTACAGAGTCTACAGGGTGTGCACGGTCTCACCATGTAAATCAGAATTGTGGCGATCCTCCTGTTTCCAACCTCCGACGCACTGGGATTACAGGCACACACCACCACATCCAATCTCAGTTGCCATCTCAGTGTGACCTGGGGGTGGGGCCAGCACTGCAGCGGGGGATCGAACCTTGGTTGTTGAGCCTGTGTAAGCAGGTGTTTTAGTCTGCTGAGCTAACTGGCCACCCTCTCTTTGAAATCTTTATCAACTCTCTCAAATCTATCACTCATTTTATTCATCTCTATTTTTTTTGAGATAGGATCTTGCTATGTAGTTTAGGCTATACTGGACTTATTATGAAGTACAATACATACAATACTGACCTCTGACTCAGAGATTCTCCTACCTCAGCCTCCTGAGTGCTGGAATTACAAGCATGCAGCAGCACACCCAGCTCTCATCATACCTCTTAAATTTTGTTTCTCTTTATTTGCTTCACTTTATACTCTCCTTGAGGGAAAAATCTACTTTTAGAAATATTTGCTCAATTCTACCATCCTGTTGAATAAACTTGGTGGCTTACATATAGTAACCGTTCAAATGTTTGCCAAATTCTGATCATTTATCCCCTGTGATACAGACCCCCTCACTCCCTATAGATCTTATCCTTGATCCTGGCAATTTTCAAGATATGGATGTTTGGATCTTGGGAAACTTCTAAACTGGGGGTGGTAGTTCCTTAGTTATAGCCAGTTACAACCACATTGTTTGCACAGGAGTGAGATTATGCTTGTCTTGTCTCTTTAGTTTTCCTGAGTGTGCCTTGCAGTTTACAGATGAAGAGCAATGATGCTGTCATCTGGCAGCTTATGGAATGTGCGTGGCAGTTAGTGTTTTAAACATTTCTTGGTTTTAATATCAAGCACATAACCCTAAAGTGCTTTGGGACTCTTCCCTTAGGTTATTAAGACGTTTAGATTTATAGCCTTAAAATAATATATTTAAGAAAAACTGTCTTACTCTACCAAAGGCTCCGCTGGATCAAATCTTCCATTAGTTTTGTGAAAACAGCAACAACAACAACAGAAAAACAAAGAAGCAGCTAGGATCTGTGATTATACGTTCGCTTTTGAGAAATACGAATCTAAAATAATTGTTTGTGAGGGCAGGGTTGGGCCACTGGACCTGCGGTGTCACTGTCGGATGATTATTCATGAATTCATTTCCTTGCGGGACCCCAGCTCTTGGCATATTAGATTTTGGGGGGCCCAATGCTGTAGTTTGTAGATAAGTATACCATTTTCCTGTTGTTTTTTTAATTATTACTAAAACTTTCATTATAATAAACAATATATTTACAATTTCTATAAAATTTAACCTTGAATAAAAATATAAAAGAAAATTTCAGAAGATGCAAAACCAGGCAAAAAATTCAGTGGAGGCTTCATCACGCACAGAAGGTTGAACGTGTCAGGGTGTGCTTCGTAAGCCTTGCTGTCGTCATTTTTTTAGTGTAGATGGCGAAGAGGCCTGGACAACTTTGTCTTCATGCTATGAGCTCTTCGTGAAGACTTCATTTACAGAGTGAAATCTTCTCTGGGCCACGAGGGGGCGCAGGATTAGTGTGTTGGTCAGCTGGGGCTGCCATAACAGCATACCACTGTCTGGATGGTGTAAACAACTGAAATTACTTATTCACAGTTCCTAGAGGCTGAAAGACCAAGAATGAGGTGCCAGCAGGGTTAGGGATTGGTGAGGTCTCTTTTTCTCTAACCTGTGAATGGCTGCCTTCTCTGTGTGTCCTCACAGTGTGGAATGAGAAAGCCTAGGTGTTTGGTCTTCCTTTAAAATTATCAGTCCTGGGCTGGGGAGATGGCTCAGTAAAATAAGTGCTTACCTGGCAAGACCAGGGGTCTGAGTTCAATCCCTGGTTCTACCAAAAAAAAAAAAAAAAAAAAGACACACTACAGTGAAATTATCAGTCCTACTGGATTTAAATTCTATGCATATGACCTCATTTAACCTTGATTATCTTTTTTATTTTATGGAAAAGAAATAAAACAAAATTTCATAATAAAATTATAGCAATGTGACAATAAGTTAATATATTGCATATTGTTATCTTTAAAGTAACTACCCAGAGTACAAGATATGGGCATCAAAAATCCTCCAATTTATGTTGGCACAAACCTTCCTTTTCAATGAACTGAGAAGCACTAGTAATATAACTAACTGGCATTTTTTCCCTTTTCCCTTCCTTCCTTTCATCCATCTAGTTCCATTTTCCTTTTGAACAATATCTTCCCATTTCAAAATATCTAGTCTATATTTTAGACCTTATTTATTCTTTCAGTTTCTTATATCAAGGAGACAACACGTGTTTACACATGTGAGTCTGAATTATTTCACTCATGAGTATGGCAAGTTGCATCCATTTACCTATAAAAGTCTCAAGTTTATCTTGCATTATGGCCCAGTAGTACTTCATTGTATAAAAGATCTTTTTTATCTGTTCTTTAGTTGGTGGGCATTTGGGTTATATTCAAGATTCAGCTATTTCAGATTGTGCTTCTATAATCATAGGTGCACATATATTGATGTGGTATGAGGTTTATAATTTTTTTGGAAGATACACAGAAGGGGAATAACTGGGCTGAATGGAACCTCTGCTCCTAAATTTTGAAGAATCTCCACACTAATTTCCACAATGGTTGTTCTAGTCTGCGCTCTCTCCAACAGTGGAGAAGGATTCTTTCTTCCCCCACAGCTCCTCCAGCACTTGTTACCAGTTCACTTCCTGGTGATTGTCGTTGTTTCTGGAGTGAGGTGGAATCTCAGTGTTGTTTTAATTTGCATTTCTTGAATGACTGATGATGCTGAAAATTTTTAATATTTTTATTTGTCATTCATATTTCTTCATCTGAGAAGTGTGTATTCATTTGAGATGCCTGTACTTTGGGATTGGGTCTTTGATTTGGAGGGGGGTCTTTTTTTTAAAATATGCTCTAGATATCAGTCCTTTGTCCAAGGGACAATTGGCTAAAAGTTTTTAACACTCTGTGGGATGTCTTTATTTTGTAGGTGATTTCTTTTGGTATGCAAAAGCTTTTAAATAAGATGAGATTCCAGTTTTTGATTCTTTCAAGTATTTTTTTTTTCATTAAATCTCTGCCTATACTAAGTTGTCAAGATTTCTACCTACTTTCTCTTGCAGTAGATTTAGTGTTTTTGTTTTAATATTTAATCCATTTTGTATTTAGTTTAGTGCATGGTGAGAGTTAAAGGTCTACTTTTAGTCTTTGGCATGTGAAAAGCCATGCCAAACTATAATGGGACATACTCTATCCCATGTACAGTTTTTTGGAAGAGATCTAGAAGGGGAATAGTTGAGTAAATTTTTCCCATGCAGACATTGCAGCAGGCTGCTTGAGTTTGTGATTAATTCACGATCCAATGCTGGGCTTATGTGTATGAGCATACAACCTCGCTGGGGCAGATACCCTGCATACAATATAAGGAAGGGAGAGAGGTTTGCTAGCTACTGTAGCCACTGCTCCTCCTTCTGCTCTTTGCTGTTTTTTGCTGCCATGAGCTGCTGCCCTCTGCCAGGTACCACTGCCTTGGAGCCAGCTGAATATGTACTGAAACCTCCACTAACTGTAAGCTAAATAAAGCTTTCCTTCCTTAATATTGGGTGTTATATATTTTGTTGCAGTAGCGAGAGAAAAGTAACTGACACATGTATGTTGAAGCATCCCTACATTCCTAGGATGAATCCCATTTAAACATGGTGTATAATCTTCTTGATGATTTGCTGCACTATGTTTGCCAGTATTTTATTGAAGATTTTTGCATCTGTGTTATTTAGGGAGATTGGCCTGTAGTTCTAGTTTTTAGTTGGGTCTTTCTCTGGTTTTGGTTTTAGAGTAATACTTTCTTCCAAAAATGAGTTTGGGAGAATTGCTTCTCTTTCAATTTTATTAAAACATTTGAAGAGTATTAGCATTAAATCTCTAAACTTCTTATAGAATTTAGCAGTAAAACCACCAGGACTTGAGCTTTTCTTTATTGATAAGTATTTATTTACATTTTCAATCTCATTAGTTGATATTGTGTTATTCAGAATTTTTATATGTTCTGAATTCAGCTGAGTAATTCATTCATGTCTAGGAATCTACTTCTTCTGTGTTCTCAATGTTATGTGAGTAAAAATTTTAAAAGTAGGTATTGATGATCTTCTGAATTTTTACAGGATCTGTAGTGATTTTACTCTTTTTAGTCCTCAAAGCATGAATTTGAATATGTTTTTTTTTTTCCTTTTTTGACAAGGTTGACTAAGAGTTTATCAATTTTTATTCTTTCAAAGAACAATCTCTTTTATTCATTAATTCTCTGTATTGATTTCTTAGTCTCAGTTATACTAATTTCTTCTCTTATCTTTATAATTTCCTCCCTTCTTTGGGTTTGACTTGATTTTCTCTTTCTAGAGGCTTGAGGTGTAACCTTGTGTTATTTGTGCTCATTCTGTTTTCCTGATATGAGAATTCACTGCTATAAATTTCTGTTAGGAATGCTTTCACTGTGTCCCACAAGTTCTGGTGTGTTGTATCTACATTTCTGATTAATTGTAGATACTTTACAATTTCTTCTTTAATTTCATCTTTGACCCATTGCTTGTTCTGGAGGGTGTTATTTAATTTGCTTGTGTTTATGGAGTTTTTGCAGGTTTTCTTTTTGTCATTAATATCTAGTTTCATTGCACTATGGTCAGATAGTATGCATGGAATAATTTTAATTCCTTTGTATTTATTTAGGCATGTTATATAGGGTACTATATGGTCTATTTTAGAGAACATCCCATATTTATAGCTGAGAAGTATGTGTACTCTGATGATGTGGAGTGAAACACTTTTGTAAGCATCTTATAAGTCCGTTTGTTCACAGGTTGGTTCAGTGCGGATATTTCTTTGCTAATTTTTTTATCTAGTTGATCTATCTCTTTGTGACAATGTGGTATCAAGATCTCTCATTACAGTTTTGTGATTGTTTATTTGATTTTTCATGTGTATTATTGTCCTATGTTGGATATTTTTTTATTTGGTGTATACATACAATTGTTCTCTCTTCCTGTTAAAGTTTTCCTTTAAGAAGTAATGTAGTGACCGTCTTTATGTCTTTTGATATTCTTGGTTTGAAGTTCACATTGTTTGCAAACAGAATAGCTATCCATGCTTTTTTTCTGGGTTCCAGTCCCATGGAATATTATTTCTCCCTCTTTTACTCTTAGTCTGTTGATATTTTTTTGAGTTAAATGTATTTCTTGTGTGCACTATATTATTGGATTTTTAAAATGCATTCTGCCAGGCTTGTTCTTTTGAGTGGTGAATTGAGGCCATTTACATTGATGATTATACCTGGTTTGGTATTGGCTTATCTTTATCCTGTTATTTTCCCACTGTTGGTTCCTTGCTTTTACCCCTATCTTTAATTGCTTTCCCTGCCTAATGGTTTCCTTGTTTTATTGTTCTTGGAATCGTGGTCATTTTTATATCCGCCTAGAATATCTTTTAGTGTTCTTTATAAGGTTGGTTTGTTAGTCACAAATTTCTTCAGTTCTTTGTCATGAAAGTATCTTATTTCTCCATTAATTTTGAAAGTTAGTGCTGCAGGATACCTCAAACTGGGTTAGAAGCTGTTTTCTTTGAGGACTTGAAATACCTCACTTCAAGCTCTTCTTGATTTGAAGATTTGTTTTGAGAAGACTGTTTTGATTCTGATGGACTTTCCTTTTTAAGTGATGTTTCTTTTATGTAACAGCTTTTAATATTCTGTTCTTATGCTGAATTACTGGGATCTTGACTGTTATATGCCTAGGTGTGGATTTATTTGATGTCATGGCTAATTTTAGTTCTATGTGCCTGACTTTTGTGTATGTCAGAGTCTGTTCTCATGTTTGCAGAATTTTCTACTATTTTGCAAATAGTTTTTTATATCATTTGTGATGATTCCTGCTTTTTTTATTGACACCTATTAGTCTTATATTGTTTTCCTTTGTATAATTTTTCAGATGTTATATTGTCATTTCTTGATCCCTTGTTTTTTAAAATGTTTTCTGAGATAGAAGCAAGATAAATGTGCAAGTATGATTTAATTTATCTGTAACATATAATTTCATTTATTTATTTATTTTAATAATTTTATTGAGAAATAAATTAGCAATGAGACTGTTTCTAAACCAATTGCTAGAATAGTTTCAATAATTAATACAGTGCATATTGTTGTCTTAGTGGTTATTCATTGTACAAGATGCAGACATGATATCCTGTCCACAAACACTATTAGAACAAATCTTTCTATGCATTGAATTAAGAGAACGTAGCTTTTTATATATCCTGACTATTTTGAATATACAGATACAAAATGCTCATTTATTTGTGTAGCCTGTTTTGTTTAGTTTTGTCAGAGTTGGGTATTCCATTGCCATCCAAATATTACAGGTGCACAAATTCAGCAAAATATTCCAATGTAGTCCAGTAGTCCACAATAGTAGTGGGTTATTCACAGGACTGGCAGTGTCTGAATCTCATCACTTGAGCCTTCCACAGCTCAGTATATTAACATGGCTTCATTTTCCATACCTCGTTTCTACACTTTTCTGCTGGATTGTTAAGACTAAGATAAAGCAAGACCTATATAACAAGAAATGTAACTTTTGTATCTGACAAGGTCAGTCAAGTTCCCTTGGGACTTATCCCGAAACCCTGTACCACACTTTGTAAACTCTTTGTCAGTGTCAGCCACGTGGATGAGTCATGGCCATTGCTTTAATAATTTTCTCTCTGTGAAAGCCTGAGAGAATGTTTTCTTTCCATGTGACTCTCTTTAGGCATCTGTACATCATCGATCACTTTCTTCTGTGGCCCCATAATCTCCTTGATTGGAGAATTTGGGATACAACTGAGTTCCATAATGTTACAGTACACGTTCTGCTATGTCCTGAGTCTTCACTGACCTTGAAAGGCTGGGGCCAAAATGTTGGCTGTCCTTGCAACCCTTCTTTTATTCTAATTTTTGATCTGCAAATTTAGGTTGTTAACTCTCCAGAAGAGGAGCTTATTATTGCCTGACAACATATGCATGTGTGTTTAACCTCACTAGCTGTCTTAATATCAATCATCTTAGACATAAGATGGAACATGTATTTTCCATCCAATATTGATATGTTAAACTTTAATCTCTACTGAATATGGAAAAAGAATTAAAAAATATTAAAAATATGAATAAACATTTACATATTTTTACCCAGTAATTTAGAAATATAACCATATAAAGCATTGCAGCAGGATAGCCCCGTGACACATTTTTTTCTTGTCTCTTTTTTTTTTTATTTATTACCTTTTTAAAAAACAAAACAAAACAAAACAAAACACTTGAGATACAGTTTGGCCACAATTGTTATGTCATGAAAAGCAGTACTTATTTAGAAGACCAGAATGACAGGCATTCCAAGCGTGACCCTACTATTATACATTGCTATCTTTGGTGCAGTTGCTCAGTTCACAGGTATCAGTATATATGTTTAGTCAGGGTGAGAATCCCACCCAGTAACTGCTAGTTTTAGCAACCTGTTGATAGTTCTCAGGATCATTGCCTTACCCATCTTGTACATATAAACATATGGCTTTGCCCCTGTCATGTTTCCTGGCTTTTCTCCTTGCCCTCTCTTCGTTGTCTAATCCTCAAGTTCTCCCTTTCCATTTAATTGTGTTATACTTTTCTATTGTATTTCTTCTTTTTAGTCCTTATGCTAGGGAGAGTATACCATATTTACACATGTGGGTCCAGTTTATTTCACTTATGAATATATCTTCAAGTGGCATCCACTTATGTATGAAGGATTTCAGTATATCATTCTTCATGGTTGAGTATTTACTCCATTGTATAAAAATACCACATCTTTTTCATCCATTCTTCAGGTGACGGGCATTTTGGTTGTTTCCAAGTGTTGTCTATCACAAATTGTGTTGCTATAAAGATAGGGACACCTATATCACTATGATATGATGTTTTCAGTTCCTCTAGGAAAAGTGCCAGTAGGAGGATAGCTGGTTTGAATGGGATTTCCAGTCCTAATTTTTTAAGGAATCTCCACACTGATTTCCATAATGGTTGTACCAGTCTACATTCCCACCAGCAGGGTAGAAGGGTTCCTTTTTCCCCACAGCGTCTCCAACATTTGTTGTTTGTTTGTTTATGATGGCCATTGTTTCTGGGGTGAGATGGTATCTCAGTGTTTTAATTTCCATTTCTCGGATGGCTAATGATGTGGAGCATTTTTTCAAATATTTATTCGCTTCTTTAATTTCAACCTCTGAGAAGTGTATATTCATCTTGGATGCCCATTTCTGGATTGGGTCTTTAAATCTGGGGTGTTAGTGTTTTTTAGCAGACATTTGTCTGAGTGTCAAATTTTTTCAAATTTGTGTATTGTCTTTTGATATTGTTGGTAATTTCCTTTGACATGCAAAAACTTCTTAATAAGAGGAGGTCCCAGTTGTTAATGCTTTCAGGTGTTACCCATACAATTTGATTTTTGTTCATGAACTCTTTGCCTACCACTATGCCTTCAAGAGTTCCTGCTGATTTCTCTTCCAGGACATTGAATGTTTCTGTTTTAATGTTTAGATCTTTAATCCATTTTGACTTTAGCTTACTGCATGGTGATAGGCCTGGGTCAAGTTTTAGTTTTCAGCATGTAGAGAACCAGTTTTTACTGCACCCTTTGTGAAAAATCAGGTGGCTGAATGTGTTCATAGAGGCTTCTGCGTTTTCTGATCTATTGATCCTCAGGTGTATTTCATTGCCAGTAGCATGCCGATTTTATCACAGTAGCTTTGTAGTATAATTTCAAATATGGAATTGTAATACCTCCTGCCTTCACTCTGTTATCCAGGGGTTGCTTTTGCTATTCTAGGTCTTTTCTGGTTCCAGAAAAATTTTAGGAATGATTTCTCTAGATCTGCCAGGTATGTTGTTCATAGTTTGAAAGGGATTGCATTAAAACTCTACAGCAATTTTGGGAGTATGGCCATCTTTACAATGTTGGTTCTTCCTATCCATGAGCAGGGAATATCATTACATTTTCTGAAATCCTCTACAATCTTTTCTTAGAGCACTTTAATTTTCCTGGAAAAGATCTTTGACTTCTTTAGATAGATGAATTCCAAGGTATTTCATTTTCTGCATTGCTATTGTAAAAGGTATTGTTTATCTAATTTCTCTTTCAGTGTGTTTGTTATCTGTGTAGAGGAATACTATTGACATTTTGGTATTGACTTTTTATCCTGCTATGCTACTGAATTTATGTATCAATTCTAGTAGCTTCTTGCTGGAGTTTTTTTGGGTCTTCCAAGTAAAGTATGTCATCTGCAAATAATGATACTTTAACTTCTTCTTTACCTATTCTCATTCCTTTTATTTCTCTCTCTTGTCTAATGGCTGTAGCTAGTGATTCCAGAGCTATATTGAATAGGAGGGGTGATAGAGGACATCCTTGTCTTGTACTAGATCTGAGAGTAAAAGATTTCAGTTTTTCCCCATTTAGAATTGTAATAGCCATTGGGTTGTCATATCACATTGAAATAGAGTACATCTATTCCAATTTTCTGTAGGGGTTTGAACATGAATGAATGTTGGACTTTGTCCAAAGCCTTTTCTGCATCAATTCAGATGATGTGGTTTTAGATTTGGCTCTATTGATATAGTGTATTGATATAGTGTATAGTGTATTGAACCATCCTTGCATCTCCACAATGAGTCCTACCTGGTCATGGTGTATGATCTTCTTGATGATTTGCATATTCTATTTGCAAGGATTTCATTGAAGATTTTTGCATCTATTTTCATGAGGGAGATTGGCCAGTAGTTCATTGTTTTAGCTGCATCTTTCTCTGGTTTTGGTATAGTATAATACTTGCCTCCAGGAATGATTTAGGGAAGATTCTTCCTTTTAAATTTCATTGAAGAGTTTGAGGAGTATAATGTATCTTATGGAAATTTCTTGTAGAATTCAGCTGTGAATCCATCAGGACCTGGACTTTTCTTTGTCAGTAGGTTTTTTTTTTTTTTTTTTTTTACATTTTGTATTTCATTGCCTGTTATTGGGTTACTGAGAATTGTTATATCTTTTTGATTTAGTTTTGGTAATATGTACCTTTCTAGTAATATGTCCATTTCTCCTGTGTCTTCTATTCTGTGAGAGTAAAGATTATGAAAGTAGCTATTGATAATCTTCTGAATTTCTACTAGGTCTGTTGTAATTATGCCCTTTTCATTCCTTATTTCTTGTATTTTAATATTTTTCCTGTTTTTGATGAGGTTAGTAAGGGGCTTATCAATTTTATTTAATCTTTCAAAGAACCAGCATTTTGATTCGTTAATTATTTGAACTGTTTTCTTTGTCTCAATTGAATTATTTTCTGTTCTAATCTTTATGATTTCTTCCTGTCTTTGGCCTTTGGGTTTAGTTTGCTCTTCCTTTTCTAGATGTTGGAGGTACAGCTTTAGGGTGTTTATGTGTTCCCATTCTGTTTTCCTAATGTGTGGGTTCACAGATATAAATTTCCCGCTGAGAAATGCTTTCATCGCATCCCATAAATTCTGATAAGTTGTACTTGAATTTTCATTGAATTGTAGGTATTGTTGAATTTCTTTTTTTAAAATTTCATCTGTGATCCATTGCTTGCTAGTAGGGTATTGTTTAATTTCCATGTATTTAAGGATTTCTGTTTTCTTCCATATACTTAAGGATGACCTATGGACTAGTATGTGGTCTAGTTTAGAAAATGACACATGTGCAGCTGACAAAAATGAATATTCAGCTGTGGTTGAGTGAAACACCCTGTATATGTCCACTAAGTCCATTTGTTCCAAGATCTGGTTCAGTTCTGCTACTTCTTTGCTAATTTTTTGTCTGGTTGACCTATCTTTTTGGGATAAGGGAATATTAAGGTCTTCTCTGAAGACTGTGGTATTGGATATGAGATTTCTCATGTCCATTTAGATTTACCTTATATAATTGGGTGCTCTTGTGTTTGATGCATCTGTATTTATGAGTGTTACCTCTTCTTCTTGAATTTTTCCCCAACTAATATATAGTGGCCTTCTTTATTTCATTTGGTCATTCTTGGTTTGAAGTTGAGACTGGCTGAGAACAGGATTGCTACCCCTACTTTTTTCTGAGATGCTTGGGCATGTAGTATTGCTTTTCTTCCTTTGACTTTCAGCCTATGAATTTCTTTATGAGTTAAGTGTGTTTCTTGTATGCAGCCTATTGTTGAATTTTTGTTTCCTAATGTACTGTGCCAGTCTATTTCTTTTAATTGGTGAATTGAGTCCATTTACATTGATGGTTATAGCTGATGTATTGACTTATTATTGACATGTTATTTACCTGCTGCTGTTTAGTCCTTTTTCTCCTGTGTTTTATTGTTTTCCCTATTTAGTGAGTTCCTTCTGTTCTTATTAGTTCTGACCATTTTGGTCCCTCTCTAGAACATCTTTTAGTAGTCTGCATAGGGTTCCTTTGTCATCATGAAATTCTTTAGTTGTTCTTTGTCATGGAACTATTTTACTTCATCAAACTTGAGAGTTTTGCAGGGTATAGTAGTCTGGGCTTGAATTTGTTCTCACAGAATACTTGAAATACTCTGCTCCATGCTCTTCTTGCCTTTATGGTTTGTGAAGAGAAGTTGGCCATTATTCTGATGAGTTTTCCTTTAAAGGTGATCTCTTTCTTTTTTCTAGTGACTTTCAGTATATTGTTCTTGTGCTCGCTTTCTGGAATCTTGACCATTATATGTCTCAGTGTGCTTTTAATTGGGTTGAAGTTATTTGGATTTCTATATGCTTCAGTTCCTTGAATGTTGGAATGTTTCCTCATATTTGGTAAGTTTTCTGCCCATATTCTTTTTATATCACTTGTATTGACTCCTTCTTTAATATTGATACCTATTAGTCTCATATTGTTCATCTTTGCATCATATTTTAGGTGATGAATTATTTTTTTCCTGCATCCTACTTGTTTTTAAGAGATCTTTTCTTACTTTTTCACTAGCTGTGATGACAACTTCAAGATCTTAAACTCTGTCTTCACTTTCACTCAAACAGTTTGCAAGTTTGTGATTAAGATTTTAAGTTCCTCTATATCTCTTTGACTCTGCTTTGTGAGATCTATTTTTTTCTTGTATTACTCATTCAAGGAATCAGTTGATTTTCTAATCTCCTCTATTTTTTTTAATCAGTGTCTTCTTTAGAAGGAGTTATTAATTTTTTTACCCTGGAGCTGTCCAGTAGTGTTAATTATTTCTGATCTGATCTGATTTTCTCCATATGTTTCTGCATTTGACTCTTCACTTCAGACACTATTAATTCAGAATTTTATTTCTGAGGCTATTTCTGATCTGAGTTCCTCTATACATTTCTGTTGTTTCTTTATTTAGATGCTTTTGATTCAGACATTTCATCTGTGTGATTCCTAATTTCTTCTGTGCTAGTGTCCTCTGCACCTGTGGTTGGACTTGGAGTCTGAGATTGCATTTTGCTCCTTGTCTTTGTCATTTTGTATAGCACTGATGTCTGACTTTTGGTGTTGAGCTTTGGTGCAGTTATAATTTTAGCACCTACTGATATTTGGTTGCAGATCTACGAAGTTTGAATTCTTCCAGTTGTGCCTGGCTTGGGTCTGGCTACTGTGCTCAGCTCCTTCCTGCTGTAGCCCTTGGAAGTGAACCTCTTTTGCCTTTCTGGCAATATGTTCTGCTCCTGGATTAGCTGTGTGGTTGTGGTCCCTTGTCTCTCTGCAGGAACTTCAGTTGCAGAGTTTCGCCCAGGCCTGTATGCCAGGCAGGGGCTGTGTCTGGAGGGGTCCAGTGGGCATAGGAGATTGGCGAAGCTCTCCAGCACACTTCCTGAGCCTGGGCTTGCACTGATCTGGAGGGGCCCCGAGAATGCAGCAGAAGTTTTCACTCACATGGCAGGCTTGGGCTGGCTCTGGAGGGGTGGAGGGGTCCCGAGAGTACAGTAGAAGGTCTCACTCATGCAGCAGTCCTAGGCTGGATCTGGAGAGGTCCAGCGGATACAGGGGAGCAGGGAAGCTCCCCTCCACACTCACCAGGCCTGGGCTTGGGTTGAGTCTCGATCCCTTGTCATTCTTAAGGGGTCTTTCCTTTCTCAATGACTAGGTTCAATACTGTCTTTAAGGTCCAAAAGTCTATTTCAGTACCACACAAGTGGTTTTGCAAGATTTCAGTGGAATTTCTAATTTCCATTTTGAATTTATTTTATAAATTCTATTTCTTTCCTATATTGATTGCTCAGTTTCTATCCTTTTACTATCATCTTTTAAAAATTTATCTCTACTCTAGATTTGATGATCAATTCCTTTATGAATGTTGACATTTCTTTTTTAATCTGATAAATTATTTCTAATCAGATAGCCTCCATGACATCATGGACTTGTTTCTTAGGTTGCTATCATTTCAGAAACCTCATATCTATAGGATCTCGGGAGACGTCTCAGTAGAATAAGCACTTGCCTGGCAAGCACAAATTCCTGAGTTCAATCCCATTCTTCTGAAAAAAAAAAAATCTCATGTGTATGTCTTCTATCCTCTCTCTTACTGTCTCTAGGAGTATTCCACCTGGACTGGAGGTTTGAGATTGCATCTTGCTTCTTTGCTTTGTTATTTTCTATTTCAAAAATTTGTATTTAGTTTTCTTTATTGATCCTTGTAAGTTTTTGTAGTAGGTAGCTATATCACTAGTATCAAATCTACTCTCAGAAAAGTCTGTTTCTCAAGACTGTCTTCTCTGTGTAAGAGGTTCTAGGCTTTTGTCTGTTGTAAAGTCCTACTTTCTAAGGTAATTAAGAGTAGGCTCTTGGTATCTGTTTGGCTCTGTCCCAGTTCTTTTTTTTAAATTCATTTTTGTGGTTTTTGAGACAGGATCTCGCTATGTAGTTCAGGCTGGCCTTGAGCTCACTTTGTAGCCCAGGCTGGTCTCAAAATCTAAGCAATCCTCCTGCATGCTGGGATTACAGGTGTGTGTCACCACACCTGACCATCCCCAGTTCTTTGATGCTGGCCTGTGGTGAGATTTATTACCTTGGAGCTGTCTAGTAGTGTTAAAGCAGAAGAACTGATTACAACAGATATGATGTCCAAGCTAACAAAGTATAATTAGCAATAACAATAGCATCAAGCACAGTTTAGAAACTGACAAATTGTGGTTGTTATCAATTTTATTTTCTTACATTAACTTAAAAATGTATTTATTTGGGAGCTGGCCAGATTGCTCAGTGGACTAAAGCACCTGCATAAGCAGAGTGCTGCAGCTGGGGTTCAATACCCATTGTGCCGTGCTGTCCCCACCCTTGGGCACAGTGAGATTTCCACTGAGACTGGGTGTGGTGGTGGGAGCCTGTAATCCCAGTGTGTGGGAGGCTGAAACAGGAGAATCACTATGAGTCTGATAGGTGTAGTGAGACCCTGTACTAAATTTTTAAAAAAATGTATTTATTTGGTACAGGGTCTTGCTATGCAGCTTGGACTCACAGTGATCCTCCTGTTTCAGCCTCCCCAGCTCTGGGATTATAATTTGTGCCACCATGCTTTGGGCTTATATGGCACACCAGGGTCCAGGGCCAGGATGGCATTCAGTACCAGGGATTGAACCTGAGTCCTTGTGCTGCCAGGCAGGTACTTAGACCATGGAGCCATCTCCCCAGTGCTTAATTTTGTGCCTTAAAGTATAAGGGCAAAAATCTACAATTACATTCAGAACCAATTGTAAATTGAGAACTTGTATTTTAGTTTGTAGGGCTTGTAGAGTGGTTTTACCCTATAGTGGACAGATTTAAGGATAGTGGATAAAACAAAGGTAACTGAAAAGAAAGCAGGGACAGTGCAGCACTGCCTGTCACAGAGGGAGCTGGTTTCAGCAGGCAGTGAGGCTGCACCAGACCCAATCACAGTTATTTTCTCTGGGGGGGGGGGAGAAAGTAGGACTCATTAAAGATGAAAACCTTAGTAGTGTAGGCATAGTGAAGGGACCAAGGTTCAATTCCCTGGCATCACAAGCCCTGGCAATGAGAAAGTAACTGAGACAGTAATCCAAGAACATAGGCCAGGATCTAGTCCTTAATCATTCTGATCTCATAAGAAACAAAAGGTACATGTGTTGGTATGTAGGTCCTGCTCTATCTAGGTCCTGACCATCCAGAAGAAAAGTATAAAAATGAAGTATACACTGCGGGGCCATAATAATAAGTTGAGCTGTAAATGCCTGTGGTCGACAACTTCTTCGGATAACTCACTATGTTGTGGAATGCTGGACTGTGTTGGATTGTGTCATCTAGTTCAGGTGCCTAAATTAGTTGAATGACAATGGAATTGCCCATCTCTGACAGGTGTAGACAAAGGAAGGGGTATAGAAAGGAAGAATCATGAGGTGTGTGTATGGACAGTACAAATGGGATAGATAACACCGTGCTTCTACATAATTCTATGAGAGGCAAGATTTGCACTGGTGGTGGTTGGACAGGATATTATGTCAGCTTCTAGTACTATGGACAACCACTAGGAAAGTAACAAGGTAGAAAGTCTTAATTATTAAATCTTTGATGTAATTCAGGTATAAAAATAAGATATGCAAACAGCTACACTCTCTTAATTTACTGATAAGAGACATACAGTATAATAATGTCTGTAAGTATAATACCATGTATGCACCTTCTATGATACCAAAACATTATGAAAAGTTTGCAATGTATTAATTTATCAAATCCATCTTGTCAAGGTATCTTAAAACTGTCTCATTGATATTTGTACTTCAATAAAATAAAAATAAAAATAAAACACACATCATGGAAAAAAAAAAAGAAAGCAGAATCCAACTGAGGAGATGGTAGAAGAATAATAAGAGGATAAATGAGGGATTATCTGAACTTGGTTTCTGGGATTGGGGAATAGGGTTAGTTTTATGTATCTGGAGTTCTCTGCAGCCATTTGAAGCAGAAAAATAAAAGAGGGAGAAAAGAAAAAGAAGAAAAGAAACAAAAATAAAACAGAGACAAACAAAACAACAACAATAAAGAGAAAACAGGGCGGCCCCCCCCCCCCCCACTTCTCCGTCTTTGGTCCCAAGCTGATTCTCTTGCCACGTGTTGGCTTGTGTCGTGATGATTTCTTCGGACTCCTCATGCCACTTGACCTGCCTATCCGTCCTCTGCTTCTGGGCTGGGAGCTGCTGTGTTGCTGGCGCCTACCCATGAGGTTCACCTCAGTCATGCCTTCGCGCAGTGCGGGTGGGGCGCATTCTCCGGGCCTGCTGGTGTGGTTCACCTGGGTCACATAGTGATGGGAGAGGCCAGCCTCCGTGCTGTTTGCCTGGGCCAGACTTTCAGTTTTCATTCAGTTAGTATGGTATTGGTTGTTGGCTTGTCATAGATACCTTTAATCGGATTGAGACAAAGACCATCTGTTCTGATTTTGTGTATGAATTTATTTTTTTATTTATTCTATTTTATTTTTTTTTTGTCATGAATGGGCATTGGATTTCATCTAACCCTAATTATCTCTTTAAAGACCTCATCTTTCAAAAACAGTTAGCTGCATTTGGAGGTCCCAAAGGTTAGGTCTTCAACATGTGAATTTTGGAGACAACAGTTTTGTCCGTAACACTTAGGGAGGCTGTGGACCTCTAGCTTCATTAATGGAGGCAGGATCTGAAAGAGGTTTTATCTGCCTTCTTTAACCAGTTATCTCATTTTTAGATCTAGTTCTTCTTCTGAAGTGACAGGCAAGCAATGGAAAGCTCCATCCTGGGCCCTCGTACAGCACGAGTCAGCTTATTTATTGTGACATGTCCCTCATGTAGGTACCTTGAGGACTGAGAAAGGTGATGAGGGCAGGGATGTCTTCCTGTCTTTAGAAAATAGTTTGATCTTATCTGCTGTTGTTCCTCTCTTGCCTTTTTGGTCTCTGTTGACTTTTACCTTTTTAAATTTTTTTTATTTTTTATCTTTTGCCTTAAGAATCTGAGGTGCAGACGTGAAGAAAAAAGTGTGCATTTCATCTGCCATTTAATGCTGGAAATGAGTGTTTGCTAGGTGATCTGCCTTGCATCTGGGAGGAAGAACTAGCGCTCATAAACTATTCATTGCTGTTGTTAACTATTTCTCCCTCACTAACTTTTTTTGGGTTATATTCATGTTTTTCAGTGTTCTGTTTTAATTTATCTATTGTGATATCTTGTATACCTGTTAGACTTTGTACATGAATTAAAATATACATCCCTAACTTTTTGTGGAATGTAGTAATCTTAATATCATATAAGTCCCTTTCTCATGTCATTTTGGTTTTCATATATTTTGTTAAAATCTTTTATGGACTCAATTGTGTACCTTTCAGGCTCATGCATTAAACTACTAGTCCCAGCACCTTAGAATGTGTCTCTTGTTTGGAGAAAAAGCCTATAAAGAAGTAATTTAGTTAGAATTAAGGTAAAACAATGTTGTTAGAGTAGACCCTAGCCTGGCAGGACTGGTGTCCTTGTGAGCAGAGGAAATTTGGACACCGAGAGACACAGAAGAAAGACTATGTGAAGACTCAGAGATGCTAACTGCCCACAAGCATGGGATGCGGCCTCAGAAGAGAGCACCCTCCACGAACACTGGCCTTGGACTTGGAACCTTCAGAATTATGAGAAATACAGTTTTGTTGCTTAAGTCTGTGGTATTTTACTTCAAGTAGCCCTAGCAAACTAATACGCATTTTATTTTTTTCAAAAGCAACATATTTTAAAGAACCCAAGTGGGGAGGAATAGTCTTCTTATTTTTTTAAACTGTCTTAGTTGCTCTTGCATACATGAGGATCCAGACTTCTCATGGGTTCCTCTCCCTTGGGCCTGAAGAATTCCTTCAGCAGTTCTTTTACTATAGTGTTAGTCAGCGTTCCTTTATCTGGAAAAGTCTTTGTTTTCCCTTTCATTCCTGAAGGATATTTTTACTGAGAGAGAATTCTGATTAGAGAGCTCCTATGTTAGCACTTCAAAAATGTTCTACTTCCAGGGACTGGGGAGATAGCTCTGTGGTAATAATCAATCAAGGTTTTATGTACAGAACCTACTCAATTACTTTTGGGTGGGTCTCAAGCTGGCCTTGAAATCACTTTTGTAACCCAGGCTGGCTTCAACTTCACAACAACCCTCCTGCCTCAGCCTCCCAAATGCAGGGATTACACCACACCCAGCCATACTCAACTAGTTTAAGGAAAACAGATTTCCTATTTGCTCTGAGAATATTTACCCGTGACGGCAGCATTTACCGAGATAAATGCAGATTACAATCCTTACCTGATCTCCAAAGTTGGCCACAAATTATTTTCCTTGTGCTATTTACTTGCACATCCCTGTAACATATGAGTAGTCTTTTTTTGGGGGAAAAATAATTCTATTTACAACATTCTATTTTTACTAGAGGTATTTTCATTTATGAAATATAATAATTTTTTTTTTCTGTATTTTAGGAAGGGCCTACGGGGTGTTCAGGGACTCACTACTAGATAAGACTTGTAGTGATCCGCCTGTTTACAGCCTCCCAAGAGCTGGGATTACACACCTGTAATCCCAGTCTCAATTGCAGTCTCAGTGGGCCCGGGGGACAGGGCTGGGCCAGCACGGCAGGCTCAGGGATCAAACCAAATCTGCTGAGCTGTTCGGCCAGGGCGAAACATAGCAATACTTAATTGCTTAAAATTAAATGCTGATTGCCAATCGCACCCTGCTTCCCCAAATAGGGAGTGGGTTGGCTATGGGGTCAATGGCAGCTTACAAGATCGATGAGAAGGCCAGGGAAGCAGCTTGCTAGCCGCGGAGTCCCAGGCAACGCCTGTCTCCACTGGCCTATGTTTGCATTCTCTTTAGGGTTTCCTACATATTTCTGAATCAGTACTTTTGTGGCCTCAGTATCCAACGAGGTTTTTGTTTTCTCCCGTAAATTCTTGGTGATCTTCTGGCTGCTGGCTGGACTTCCCGGACTCCCTCCTTCCCCGCAGACCTTAGTGACGTGAAGGGGGCGGATCTGCAGGAGCGAGGCCACGGCCACGCGTGCTTGACGGGCTCCTCTCCCCGGCAGGGGGCAGTTGAGCTGCCTTTGAAGCTCCACTGTATTTGCTGCTGAGATTATCTTCCTTTTGTTCTTGGGGACACTCCATCAGGATCTGGAGATGGAAGGGCTTCGCAACACACTCCTGTTCCGTGGGGGCTTTGTGCCGGGCAGCAGGGCCACGGCTCAGCGCAGGTGTTTATCCTAAGGGAATTCCATCGCTCCTCCACCGAGCGTGGAAGAGGGGCGGGGCCTCCAGAAAGGGCGCAATGTCCCGCGAGAATTGCTCTGCAAACTCCTCTGGGGACAGAGCAGGCAAGGATCCTTTGTTAACTGTGCCTGGATTCTCCTGCCAACCCAGGCTGCAGAGCAGCGACGCGCGGCCGGGCTGCTTCAGTTTTGTAGAGTCATCCTGCCACCTTGTGGCCACGCTAGAGAACTGTGCTTCCCCGCCGCGTAGGCTTCTCGGTATCTTGCAAAACCGAGTCTGGCTTCCCGGCTCGTTTCTGCTGCTAGCTTTTTGAAATAACATGACCCGAAGAGCTGTGTCTCTGCTCATACCCAAAAACATTGATAATAGCTTTAAACAGAACTATATCTGTAAGAGATTTCATATAACATATTGGTATTTTAGCTGTGTGTGCTTGAAGCAGTGTTGGGCCACTGTTATATATCCCAAAGCTGTTCCAGGGATGCTTTGAACTAGGCAACTTGCCTTGAGATTGAGTGAGCATTGTGTGGCAGGTATTAATTTAGATCACAATCCTGTTAGGTCTTATGCCTTTGTTTCTTCAAGTTAAATTCAGCCACCTGGCTGGCTGGAGAGGAATTTCAATCTGTACTGTTATTAAGACATCTTTTCCCTTGGGGCTGGGGAGATGGCTCAGTGGAATAAGTGCTTCCCTGGGAAGCTCAAGGGCCTGAGTTCAAGTCCTGGTCCCCCCCCCCAAAAAAAGACATCTTTTCCTACTCCATGGGAACAAAATAAATGTCCTGGGGTGATGCAGTGTGGTAAGGGTGTGGGTGTGGGTGGGGCACAGCCCTGTCTCCCTGGGGGCTCGTGGTCATTCTGTCTGCTCCTGCCTGAAGGTTGGATCCTCACACATAACTGACCTTCCCTGGGGACCCTCCCAGGTGACCTTTGCAGATGACCTTCCCAGTTGATTGCACCCCCACGCTGGAATAGAGTGCATGGTGGTCATCACATGGGCCACTGCTGAGTAACTCTCCCACTCGCCACCCCTCCAGGCCTACATAGAGATGGAGTTTGGCTTCCAGATGGATCGCAGTCCCTCAAACCCATTCCTCCCTTGGTGTCGAGAAATACCCAAGTCCTCTCACTTTTTATGTAAGCTCTCTTTACAAAGCCCTATCAGGGCTTTGTTATTAGTAGATGCTTGCAATGCATACTAATTTACATTCATCTTGGAGAAATGGGACATTTGCATATCACTTTCCATCATGCCTACCTCTGCTTTTCTCCTCCTCCCCCGCTCCTTTCTCCTCTTCTCTACATGCCCTTCCCATCTCCATGAAGTTTACCTCTTCTTTCCTATTTGGATAGGAACTTTTGGGACATTTCAAAGCTCTCACTTATGATGCTGTGATACACAAAATCATGAAAACTGTAGTATTGTCAAGGAAAACTTGCAGAGAGCTCACAACTCTGAATATAAAATTATTTATCCTCTTGGGAGGGGGAAGATAAAATGCCAGTAGTAACTCTAGCAGCAGAAAGAAAGTGCTAACTCACATCTTGGACACTCATTCTACTCTCATGTATTTGGTGGTGATGACAGGTTGGAGGCCTCAGAAGGACAAAGTTGTCTCTTGACCAGGGTCACCTCTAGCATTTGTAAGCTACTTATGTATTGGCTCCCTACCTAGTCTAAGCTCTACACTTTGTTTTTACACTGTGACCGTGGTATTGCAGTTATAATTACATAATGACAATCACCTACTAAGCCAGAGAGTGGTACATCTGTAGTTCCATGGAGCTACCAAAGAAAGGTGATATAGGTTGACTGTGTCTCTCAGAATTTGGGTGTTAGGAACTTAATCTCCTGTTCAGTGGTGTTGGGAGGTGGGTGAGTTTAGATCATGAGGGTGGTGGGCATGAATGGATTAATGACATGTTATAAAGGCTGTGGGAGTGGGTTTACATTGTCCTTCTGTGCTTCTGCCACTTGCCCTTCTCTCTGCACCCATGAAAAGATGCAGCCAGAAGGCCTGGCTCATTGATCTTGGACTTCCTGGCCTCCAGGGCCATGAGAAATAAATTTCTGTTCCTTACAGATTACTGAATCTTGATATTTTGCTGCAGATCCCCAGACTAAGAATAGATAACAACTCTGCTTCTGGGCCAGAAGGTGAGCTGTAGGGGCTGACTCTCAATCTGGGCTTGGGAGCTTCAGGAAGCGTCTGCCTTGGGCACTGCCCCTTCCTGGCTGTGGGGACGAGGTGGATACCTATGTGGAGGAACAGAGTCACTCAGCTGACTGCAGGGCTGCTTGGCAGATCTGTGTAGTGTGCATGGGGGAAACACTTGGGAAAGTCAGTGGAGGAGGGGACTGGAGCCTAATCAGGGTTCATGGACAGTGCTAACACAGTTTCAGTTGGTCTATGAGGTCAACAAACCACACTCCATTTTCTACTGCATTATGTCTCCCTGGGTTTCTTAGAGAAATGAGCCAATCCTTCAGTGCTGTCTGTGTTTTTACCTTCTGTTGGATCAACTGTCATTAGGACACTTGGGAGGAGAAAGGAGAAGGAGAAAGGGAAGAGGAAAAGGGAAAGAAGGAAGGTTGAGTTAGCTGTTATTGAACCAGGCCAAGCAAGAGGACTGCAGAGGCTGAACTCAAGATACATGGGAAACATACAGATAAGAGACATTTTGGAGATAGAATCCAGGGTAGGTACATATGTAGGTTCCTATATGTGTGAATATATGATTCAATATATACCTTTAGTTAGACATCAGATGAGAGAGAGAAAAAAGATTATAGAGTTTTTAAATTTAGACAACTGGCTGGATGGAAATGGTGTTGTTTGGGACAGAGGGCAAGAGGAAAAGCAGATTTAGAAACCAAAATAATGAGTTATTTTGAGGTGCATTTAAGATGCAAGCATGTGGGGCTTCTGGATAGAGAAGCATGTGGGGCTGTGGATTAGAGCGTGGCAGGGAGTTGGTGGGTTTAGCTTTGCAAAGTATCAGTTAACAGAATATAGAGAAATCTCCCAGTGAGTTGGGTCACTCAGGGAGAATGAGCAGAGTAAGATAAAGGGTTGAAACAGTGGCCACAGGGACACTAATTTATGTCCCTGAGAAAATGCAGGAGTAGGGTATTGCCAGTGAGTAGCCTGAGTTTGGAGCTAATTCCTGGAAGGATGAGCTCATAGAAAGCAGAGAAAGGTGCATTAGTGTCAAGGTGCACAGAGTCCAGAAGAGTCCAGGGTGAGGATCGGCCTTTGAGGTGGTAACGACTAGAGTGTTAGTTTTGGCTACGTGGTAGTAATTAAAGACAGAGGGAGGCAAGAAGAAGAGCTTGGGGATATGAGTTGTCTTGTTAGGAAACTTATAGGTGGTGATAAGGAGATGAGAGGGCAGGTTATCATTCTAATAAAGGTTTTATTTCAAAATGGAAAAGCTGAGTACATAGGCTTAGGGGGAAAGCCAGTGGCAGGGCAGAGACTGAAGGCAACAGAAAGAAGGAACAGTTAAAATAGGAAAGATGGCCTGAAGGCATCTCAGGGACCAGCAAAACCCTACCTATCACAGCTCTGAGGTGCAAAAGGGTGAATTTCCGTTGGAGAAGAGAGTCCTTGGTCTCCCTGCTGGAGGACAGCCCCCTGCTGAGTTGGTTCTCTGGGATTTTGATCTGTGCTCCCAGCCATCCAGGCACTAAGAGGCCGAGATAGCCATGGTACAAGGGGACCTGTCTACTGCCCTAGCTGGTGACAGACTTTGGCAAGACCCATATGGTACTGGTTATGCTGGCGGGCAGAAGACGAGAATCATGGCTTCCACTTAGATTTCAAAAGAAGGTCTGGGGGAGGCCGGGTAAAATTTTGTGAAAGGGTCACAGTCTTCCAGGAGCTCATGAAAGAGTCATGTTTAGAACTGCGAGAGCAAAGCTGAAGGGGCCGTGATGACCCTGGAGATGCTGGAGAAGCCACACACAGGGAACAGAGTCAGTCTGAGAGAAAGCCCGTGCGGACTGCAGCTGACAGCCCCTCAGTGTTGGGAGTTCACATCTCCCCTCCACCTGCCCTGGGTTCTGGGCATGGAGCTGTTGGATGTAATGTTTTCCTGTTGGGTTGTCTTGTTTTGGTCCCATTCGTCTCTCCCCTTATCCATTCCTCTTGTGCCGTGGTACATCGGAAATATTTAACTTTTCCTTTTGGTGCTTACAGGGACTCACAAGGAGGGTCTTGAGTCTCAAAGGACACCAGATTTGGACTTTTTAGGAGTGCTGGAACTGTTAAGAGTTTGGTGGCCCTTAGAGATGGACTGAAGGCAGTTTGTGCAATGAGATGAACATAAGTCTTTTGGAAGGCAGGGTGGAAAGTTATGCTTTAGAGTTAGGCATTGAGCACAGGCTATCGCGTACTTACCACTGAGCTATGTCTTCAACCTGAATTATTTTTTGACTTGAGCTGTGAGGCCCTTAAGGGGCTAAGAATTTTCTCAGTTGCTGTGTTCAGGGTTAGTTTTCAATACACAATGGGAGCCTAGTGTAATAGCCAGAATGTTTGTGTTGCTCTTTTCCAAACGCATTTATTGAAATCCTAGTCCCTAGAGTGATAATGTTAGGAAGTGGAGATTTGGGGAAGTAATTAGGTCATGATTGAAGTGGTTGACGGGAGCCTGTTGGCGCCTCCTGCCATGTAGGAACAAAGCTCGAAGGCGCTGTTCTGACCCGGGAGCCATCTAGCCTATGGTATTTTATTATGGCAGTCAGAAATGACTACGACAACTGCATTTTTTTTTTTTTTGACACCAATATTTTGCAAGTGGGAAAACTCAGACATAGGAAGCAAGTGAGTTGTGCAGGCATTTCCCAGGGAAATACTGGGAATACAATTTAACTTTAGAAGTGTTTCATTTTGTGATTACCACTGGAATTAGAATTTCTCGTGGGCCTCTTGCTCACTAAGGACATAAAATTTGGGTTTTAGAGTTTATGTTTAATAGAGATGGACATACATGTGTGTTTTGCAAGACTGGAGATTATTATTCATTATGCAATTTTAATGTTGATTTTCAAGTCATACACTGTGAATTAAGATATTTAAAAATCTAGTGATTATGTTATAAACAGCACAGTTTTGCGTGTTTTCTCAAAAATGGATAATTTGTTTAAAAAAATACTTAAGGTACCCTCCTTTTATTTTGTAATGTTTTGGCATTTTCTAATTTTTCATTATGTCATGAAAACACACATGCAGTCATATTGGGCCGTGCATCCTCTATAGAGAAGGCTCTTGCTGTTATCACTCTAGTAAGAAATAACATGTTGATTGGCTTATGCCTTTTGCTTGTTCTGTGTTTACAGTAGGACGGCTGTGGTTTGCCTACCCAGCAAGTGTGTCCATCTGGGCATCCCTGTTGTAGATTTGCTTAGGGAGAAAATAGGTTTCTCTGGGCTCTTTTGAGTAATTTATCTGAGAGAAGCAGGAAGCCATATTTTATTGCCTCCATAAGCACGTGCCATTGTAGTTACTGTGTCCGGTACATGTGTGCACATTCTCTTAGACTGAGCAGCAGCTTTCTGGGGCGTGTCTCCCTGCATTTCTCTAATGTTTATGAAAACTGCTGCTTAGTCTTACCCCCATACATAGCTTGTGATATGAATGAGTGAATGCCTCCTGCACTTCTGCTCATCTTACACATAGAAAAGGATGTTTAAAGTTTCACTCAGAGGATCTGCCAAATAGCTTAGTGGATTAAAGCACCTGCAAACAGGCACAGGGGCCAAGGGTTCAATTCCCAGGCCTGCCGTGCTGGCCCTGCCCCTGGGGAGTGCTGAGATGGTGATTGAGACTGGGCATGGGAGTGCGCGCCTATAATCCCAGCACTTGGGAGGCTGTAAACAGGCAGATCATTCGGAGTCCGATATAGTAGTGAGACTCTGAATAACCCTGTAGGCCCTTCCCTAAAATACAGAGAAAAAAAAATAGAAAAAATAAACTTTCACTCTGTTTGCCTCTTAGTCATGACAATGTAAACAGCCGGGCCCTTAAATTAAAGGCAGTTCTGGGCTTTGTCTCTCATCACCGTTGCCTTTATAGGAAATGGACAGCCAGGGTTGGTTGAATTACATGAACACCATATCTGAAAGAACCCAGAGATATTTACCGATTGTTACTTCACATCTAGAAAGCTCTTCTCTTTTTGAAAACCATCAACTACAAATCAAACAGAGTCCTTTATGTCAAGGGGAGCACAGGCAAAAGGGCTTGTTTGCACTGCCAGACTGTCATTGCTACTGAGTCCGAGTTCATTTCCTAAGGAGTATTCACAGGACAATTTTTTTTGTAAACTGATAGGTGGACTAATTAGGCTGTAATTTTTCATGGAACCACACATATATTTGTGTCTGTAGCGCAATGATTATATCTATATTTGGGAATTTGGATCTTGTGTTGGCCAGGTTGCACTTGAACTCCTGGGCTCAAGGAGTCTTTCTGTGTTAGCCTCCTTGGAGGCTGCCACCATGCCTGATTTATAACAGGGTGATTCATTTATTGTTAGAAACATCTACAAAAATACTTTATCACAGAGTAGTTATATTGTCATTTACTGATCAATTATTATACCAAGGCAGGCTGTTTGTAATTCTTAGAATGTTGGAATGTTACAGGAGTTGGACCAACCCTTTGGCAGTAAACTTGAGTGGTTTGAATAAGTCTTAAAACTGACATAGCTTAAAAAAGTGTCTCATGACTGACATTTCCAGCTAACACATTTTTATATTTTTCCCCAATGTTATCCCTAAAGTCCTTGAAGGAATAGAAAGAAAAGGAGCCAGGAATATCCATGGTGTAGCCGAAAACCAGCATCAGGCCAGTGCCTTGGAGCAGCGAGAAGAGGCAGCATGGGAGGAGGGGTCGAGATGATGGAGAGACAGATGGCCCCCGGAGTGGCTATAAGCTCTGGATTTCACTTCAAGTGGAGTTTGAAGTTATGGAGGGTTTTACTAACAGAAGCCATGTGACCTAGCCCATATTTTAGCAGGATTGCTCTGGCTGCTGTTTTGAGCAGATGGATAAGGGTGGTACAAGCTAGGTGGAAATGTGGGCAGAGGATGGGGGCGGCAGGGGATAGCATCGGAGATGGTGCAGCTAGCCGAGTGGTGGGGGTGTGCACACACCCATGTGCTCGCGTGTATACTTTATTCATAAGGCAATATAAACAGCCCTTTGAGGCTATAGCTGACAGGATTTGCAGAGAATATGGGAAAAGCCCCTGAAGAGATTTTGTCCAGAGTAAGAGTAAGGAGAATAAGAAAATAGATTTCAGGAGAAAGCTATGCAGGGTAAAGGCTTATGCAGGTCAGGTTTGGGGGAGTGACATGGAGATCATGAGTTTTATTTTGGAAACATCAAGTCTGAGATGTCTACTAAACATCCCAGTGGATACGGGGAAAAAGAATTTGGGTGTCTGAGTTTGGAGTTCAGGAAAAAATTTAGATTTGGTTTAAAAATATGGGAACCATTAGCATTTGGTTGTTATTTATTTACTTATTGGCTTTTGAGACATGGTCTCATTTTGTAGCTCAGGCTGGCCTTAAACTCACTAGGTAGCCCAGGCTGGCCTCAAACTCACAGTGATCCTCCTGCCTCAGCCTCCTGATTTCTGGGATTACAGGTATGTGCCACCTGGCTGGATGATATTTAAAACCATTGCTTAGTTACTTCTCTCGTTGCTGAGATAAAATACCTGGCACCCAAAGTTAGAGGAGGCAAGATTTATTCAGCTCAAAGTTTGTGGAGGTTTCAGTCCATAGTCAGCTGGCTCCAGGCAGGGGGGCATGGTGGATAAGTGTATTAGTTACTTTTCTGTCATTGCTCGGACAAATACCTGACACTCAAAATGACAGAAGGAAAGGTTTATTTAGCTCACAGTTACTGAAGGTTTCAAGACACTGGAGGAGAGGCTGGGGCCCTGCTGTGTCCAGGATGACCCTGTCCACATCTCTGAGAAAGCACAGGGTAGCCAGTTTAATCTTTCTTGTCTCTCTGGCTCCAGCCCTCAGGCCCCGCCCTGGTCCTCTGGCCCCGCCCCTCAAGCCTCCTATTGCTCCTCCAGCCGCATTTTCCCCATAACTTACATGAGGCTTTGGGGAGACAACTAGACAGAGCCCTAAGAATGAGCATGGCAGAGGAGAAGCAGTTCACGGCAGGTGGAAGGCAGCAAGGTGGTGAAGCAGCAGCCTTTGCTGTGTGCCTTGTGTTCATCGCAGTGTGGTGTGCTCTTCTTATTCCAGCATCATTCCTCCTAGACCCAACCACCTCCTGAACGCCCTGCTTCTGACCTCAGGAGACTTTGGGGGGACACCTAGACATAAGCCATGACAGCGAGGGTGCAGGCTCATCTCTTCAAAGGAGTCATCATAGGTGTGGGACAGGAGTGATCAGAGACCCGGTGGTCTGCAAAGGGAACTGGGAGAGGCGCAAAGGAGCAGTTGGGAGGAGAGAGCGACCCCAGCTGAGGTAAGATCCTACAGGCCATGCCGAAGTGTTTCAGGGAAGAGAGCGATCAACCACCTCAAGGGCGTTTGGTGAGTTAGGTCAGAGTCATCCTGGATTGGGCCCCTCTAAAGGCGGAGCTGTGGACAAGTTCTTAGTTGCAGATTTTTATCTGGGAAGTGGTTCCAGGACATATTTTCAATTAATTAAGTTTGTTAGTGTATAATGATCACATTCATCATAAGAAATTTGCCCCTCTACATGTTACATCTTAATTCTTTTTTCCTATGCCCCTGTTGTCTTCTTTTTTAATTAAATTTTTAACATTTAATTTTTAAAAGTTATTTGTTACAGGATCTCACTATACAGTTCAGAATCATAGCGATCCTCTTGTTTCAGCCTTTTCAGCTCTAGGATTACAGATGTGCACCACCATGCTCGATTTTGGGGCCAGAATGGAGTGCTGGCATTCTGGGATTGCCATGGCATGTGGTACAGGGGATCAAACCTGGGTCCTTCACTTGTTGGGCAGGTAGTTAGATTACTGAGTTGTCTCTTTGCCCCCTCTCCTACTGTCTTTTAAATCCATCTTCCTTTCCTTATTTATAAGTTTTGTTTCCATTTTTTTTCTTTTTCCTTCCTTTCTCCTTCACCCTCCCTAGATTCCCTTCCCATTTGGACATTGTTTTTCCCATTTCATCATATGTATTATACATTTGGTCCTTATTTACACTTTCAGTTTCTCACACCAGACAAACAATGTGATATTTACACATGTGTGTTCAACTTATTTTAGAAAGATTATGGATTAAGGTGTATCCATTTAGCTTGAAATATCTTAAGCTTATCATTCTTTATGGCGGAGTAGTACTCCATCATATAAAAAATCTTCTTTATTGATTTATCAATTGATGGACATTTGGACTGTTTTCAAGATTTAGCTGTTAGAAACAATGCTGCTATAAACATGGGTGTACATACATCAATATGGTATGATGTTTTTAATTCTTTCAGGAAAATATCAAGAAGAGGAGTAGCTGGGTCAAAAGAAGCCTGTAGATTTAGTTTTTCTGAGAAATTTCCACATTGATTTCCACAGTGGTTGCACCAGTTTACATTCTCACCAACAGTGGAGAAGCGTTCCTTTTCCTCCTTAATTTCACCTGCATTTGTTATTGGCTGATTTCTTGATCATAGCTATGCTTTCTGGAGTGAGATGGGATCTCAGCGTTGTTTCAGTTTGCATCTCCCAAATGACCTGTGATATTCAACACTTTTTCTACATATTTATTTGCATTGTCTACTTCATCTGAGAAGTGTCTGTTAATTTCAGATGTCCATTCTTGGATTGGGTTTTTAAATATGAGAGGTCTGATTTTTAAAAATTCTTTACATATTACGGATATTAGTCCTTCATCTGAAGAAAACTAGAAAATATTTTCCCATTCTAAGTGTTGTCTCTTCACTCTGTTGATGATTTCTTTTGCTGTGCAAAACCTTTTTAATTAGATGGGATCTCAATTGTTTTAATAAGATCCCAGTTGATTGCAGTTGTTGGTTCTTTGAAGTATTTCCTATGTGACTGGATTTTGTTCATGAAGTCTTTGCCTACGCCTATATCTTCATGAGTTCTACCTATTCTCTCTTCTAGCAAATTTAATGTTTCTTTTCAGATCTTTGATCCACTTAAGTTTTAGTTAAGTGCATGGTGGTAGACATGGGTCTAGCTTTAGTCTTCAGCATATAGAAAGGCAGTTTGTTCAACACTATTTATTAAAGAGCCTATTTTTCTTCCAGTGAAAGTGTTTGGCCTCTTTGTCAAAGATAAGGTGGCTGAGTGTGTTTGGTGTTGTTTCTGCATCTTCTAATCTGTTCCTTTGATTCTCTGTTTTTTTTTTTTCCAGGATCGTGGTGCTGTCTGTCTCTCTTTCTTTCTTTCTGATCCCAGTAATAGGGAGATGGGAATGATACCATCCCTGACTCTCTTGGGGCAGCCTGTTAGTGCTGCCAACCTCTCTGCTTCTGTTGAGGCCACCGATGGCTGCTTTGGAGAAGTTTCTACCCAGTCCTCTTCTTATCAATACATGGGAGGATGATGACAGAATGAACAAGAACAGGTGTGAACCTTTTCAGCAACAGTGTGCATTTCAGTTCCAGCATATGTGAATTTGGAGTCTGTCCTTGTCTCACGATTCTACACTCTACACACACCTCTATCACCTCCTGTTTTTCCTGTGCTCAGAGAATGGTTGAAACAAAGAAGGAAAGCATCAGAGTTCAGATATGAGCCACCTTGCTGTGACCCTGCTCACATCCTCCTCTGGCCCACTCTGGCCTGACCAACCGGATGCTCTGGCGCCACTTCCCCTGCTCCCAGCATTCAGTGCTCTGCGCATGCCTGTCACACAGTGTACTGCTTCCTCAAGATTTTTTGTACAGTGCTTGAAACACAAATCACAGGAACGAGCCTGAATGTTACTTTGTGTGTCTACCATTTACTATTGTGAAGTCA
>PVKA01000570.1:105560-186573 GCA_004027165.1 Ctenomys sociabilis | reverse complement strand
AGTATTTCAGAGGGGAACATCTCCAGCCTACACTTTTCTCTGAGAATCATTGTTTTCCTAAACCATTCTGAGACACTTCATAAAATGAAAAGCTAAGTGCTGCTGGTTTCTGTACGATAAATCCTTCAAGGAATGAATTTAAAGTATTTTTTCATTGGACGATCAATTTGACTCTAAATCTAACCTCTAACACCTTCTCCCTCAAAAGCATAGGCATCCCATGAAAGTAACAAAAAAGAATGTTAGCCCTCGATGCTGTATGCAGCTATGCTCTTCTTTATCCCTCACAACTTGTACATGTGTATCACTCACAACTGCCTCCCTTAGTACTTATTTTAAAAACCTTGAGTGACTGGTAGCTGCTAACAGATTCCTGCTCATTAGTTTGTTTTGCTCCTACCTTAGAATGAATCCTTGGTAGTTAATAAATTAGTCACAAATATAACTTACACTAAAACTACTAAAAAAGTTACTATTCTCGAAGAATTTAAATGAACATTTTACTAATCCATAAGCTGTACACATTACATGGACAGAGTCAACTTTTAAAAAAAAAATTATTTTCCTTCCTACAATCCCATATAGACTAGAAAATTTAGGAGCAATAAACAAGCTCAAAATTCATCTGTTAAATCAAATTTATGCTAAAATTTGGCAATGGATAGCATTCAAGGCTCTTTCATCACCTAACCTTAACTGCTTGGTGATGTTTCTTGTAGTATTTCTAATTCTACTGTATTTTTAAGAGATTCAACTTTCTTTTAGACACTCAACTCACTAAGAGTTATGGATACTGTCACACTCTCTAATTCCTACACCAAACATATATAGTGAGTCTATCAATAATTACTTGTAGTTATGAGTTTCAGCTGAGTTAATAAAGAACAATTTCTTTGAAATTACTAGGAGTCTTTTATATATATTCTGTTAGCTATTCGCATAGCAACTTGCTTAAGTAGCACAGAAACAAACATAATATTCCATACCTCAATTATTTGTATAAAATAAATTCAATGATCCTGAACAATGAAGTGTGATCTAAGAACTTTCTGAAAAATGACATTAGGTGTCACTCAGGCTTGACAAGACAGTGAGTTTTGATACCTGAATAACCACTCCACTGTATCCTTCTCCCAACAAGAGACTACAACCATGCTCAGAGCGCGCGTGCATGTGTTGTGTTGTGTGCGCGCGCACACACACTTGTTCTGAAAATTGAACTCAGGGCCTTTCCATGGAGTTATATCCCAGACTTTCTTTATTCTGAGACAGTTTTTCACTGAACTCCCAAGACCTGACTCAAACTTGAGATCCTCCTGTGTTAGCCTTTCAGAGTGCTGAGAGCATAAGTGTGTACCACCATGCCTGTCCATGTTCAGCTTTTGGCAGAACCATAGCTTCTTCTCTCAGCAAGGCAAACCCAATCTCCCAAGGGCACCATATCACCACATATTAAACAGCAGAATTTCTCAAAAGATTACAGAAACCATATATATAGTATCTGGTTCTCAAGTTATATATATATATACAAATATATATATATATATATATATATATATATATATATATATATATATATATATATACACTAACAATGTTGATCTCCTACTTGCTCTATAAAAACGGAGAAGGAGAATAGGAGATAAGAAAAAACAATGATGAGTGAAAAGTCTATACTATGTCCTACAGATTGCCAAAACTCTAGCATTGCTCCTTGGTCCAATATAGTTTACTCCTTAATCCATGACATAGGACACAGTATAATTTGTCCTAAACTCTGATGCATGTCAAATGTTAATCCAAATAATACTTCACTAACAAATCAAGCAGTCACTAAATTGCTCTATGAAACCATAGTTAATACATGTGTTATGCATCAGGGACACACAAGACTATTCCTGATTTCAGTTACTTATCACAACTTCCTTTTGGAAGGATTACCTACATCCTCCAGATGATTAAGTAATTATTTATCTAATATGGACAGGGGAGGGCCAATGAGATAACTCAGTAAACTAAGCACCTGATTAGGTAAGTGCAGGGACCTGGGTTCAATTCCTAGCACCACATGCCACACCAATCCCATCCCCACCCCCAAATGCACTGAGCCAGCCACCAGAGACCACTTGTGGTGGCACATGCCTATAATCTCAGCACTGGGAAGGCAGAAAGCAGGAGGATCACTAAAAGTCTGAGCTATAGAGTGAGACCCTGTGCCAAATAATTTTTTTAAAAAATGAAAATAAACAGGAAAAAAATAAAATGGACTGGGATAGACACTAATGCAGGTCTACCAAGCTTTAAAATTTGTAGTCTCGTGTCCATTTTTACCACAGATGGAACATGCTGCCATTAGGACAGTCATGCATGTGGTACAAGCCAGCAAGAATGTGATAAATAATTATATCAAAAGATAAGAACATGGAAAACTATTTTCCATTTACTTTATTTATTTATTTATTTATTTATTTATTTATTTTTGTCTTTTTGAGGCAGGGTCTCACTATGCAGCTCAGGCTGGCCTTAAGCTCACTTTGTAGCTCAGGCTGGTCTCAAACTCACAACAATCCTCCTGCCTCAGCCTCCCAAGTGCTGGGATTACAGGCCTGCACCACCACACCCGGCCTCCATTTACTTTAAATAATACATGTTATCTCCAAACAAAATGGGCAACTAATATTGACCAAAATCCCAATCTAATTCTTTTATTTTAAACATCCAGTATCACTCTGGAAAGGTCTATGCTGGCACCCACAACAAAACAAATTGAATTTTCCACTGTCGCTCAAGGAAAAAGACAAAAGTAATTACAGGCAGAGCCAAAATAAAGTTGGAAAGAAAAAAAATCAGCAAAGGTAATAAGAGTTTGGTGATAAGCTTCAGGGACAACTATACGCCAAAAGACAGCATACAGAGAACAAAAAGAGAAAAAAGGACAGCTATGTGAAGTTAAGACAGTGACAGTGATAAAAGGAGACAATCGGAAAACAAAATCAAAACAAAGAAAGGAAGAGGGAGAAAAAAAAAAGTCTGTGAAAACAAACTGCTGTCATGATTAGTATTACACTGCAAAATTATGCACCATCCCGTTAAATCATATTTTGCACAACAGAGTCTCATACTGACAACTTTAGATAAGGAAAATAAATAGACTAACAATGGAAAACATTGAGAATTTCTTAAACAGATATCAAAAGGATGCAAAATGACTATCATCTTTCAAATAATCTTCTCTACTGAGTTATATGTTCATGATACAAAATGTTCCAGATACAAAACTAGAAATGCTGTATCCTAACTGCTTTCTCTTAGATCAATGAGAAGAAAGGTTTGTACTAATATAGCTTAGACAAGTGATCATGTCTACATCTTATCCTCTCAATAACTACTACAAAGATAACAGTATGCAATGTATTAATTATTGCAACTTTCATACTAACCTGTTTTGAAACTCTCATTGCTATTTTATCTTTTTTTCTCATTAAAATGAAAAGATTAAAAAAAAGAAATGCTAATGCCAAAATCAGAGTATATTGGAACACAAAATGAGCATCTAGAAAGATTAAACATAGCTGAATAGAGCAGGAGCCATGTTGGCAATACTGAGAGGCAACCCACAAACCCTCCTGCCCTGTGACCAGTGAAAAGACACACACACAAGCAAGGCAGCAGCAGTAGCAGCAGACATTAGTGAGTGGAGCAGCACAACGCCTCCGTGACCCATGCCTTTGACACTCCTGCAGCAGAGGAGACTAAAGTGAGAATTGTCTACTCAGCAATGGGCAGAAGCACAGAGACAACCCACAACAGCTCAACCCACAATGCCTGTCCAGATGAAGACATAGACAAGCCAGTGCAAGTGGAAAAGACAAGGCTAGTCTGACCAGAAGAACCTAGCTACAAACACTGGAAGGTACCTCAGGCTGTCTCTGAGGGAAACACAGCAACTGATAGAAAGACACAGAGACATACAGGTTTTGTTGTAGTATGGCATGGTATGGCATGGTGTGGTATGGTTTGGTTTGATTAGGGCTTTTAGAATTTTTGTTTTTGTTTTCATTTTTTCATTGTGTGGGTTGTTACTTCTTCTTCTGATCTATTTGTCTTTCTCTCTTTAATCAATTATCCCTCTTGATTTTATGATACTTAAATGTGAGAGAAGATTCTTTCTAGTCTTTCTGGTCTGCTTCCACAATCTTTTACTGTCTCCTTCATTCTATCTCTCCTTCCCCCTTTTCTAATTTCCAGGGCCTGAGTGATCATCCTTTTACTTCCATCTGCTTCTACTACATTTTTCTTCATTTAGTTTTCTGTTTTGTTCCCTATCCCTCTTAAATTTCCCCACCAAAGGGCAAAATATTCTAAGGAAAAATTCTTTGAATACAATTTACTAAATAATGTGGGATTTTATTATTTAACTTTAGATCTCACCCCCATAATTAAAGGTATCAAAGTAATAGTTACCATACTCTATGAGGTTTCAGGCTGTGTGTGATGTCACTGTTATTGATAATTTTACTACTTTAGCCAAAGTGTCGTATCTGCTGCAATCAATTGCTCTCCCTTGTATGACACTAGAATGGTCTGGGGTCATGACCATCAACCATCATCATGGTCCAGTACCAACAGACTGGGTGGTGAGTCAAATAGATTAACAATATCTCATCCTTAATAAACCAGGAAGGTAGGATCTTAGGACAAAGACCAATAACCACCAACAGGCAGAAGACATTTCTGAGGAAGAGATCTCCTAGTGAAGTCTCAATAACAGTGACAGCTATCTACTATAAGAAATAAGCATTAGCAGAGAAAACACAGTACAATTTAAAAAATATTTTAAAAAGTGCAAGTGGCAGAAGCAAAATGCAGCCCCAGACCTCCAGTCCACCCCACACAAATCCAGGGGGCAAAGAGATAGAGGCTCTCAAAAGCCATCCACCGCATTCTCTGGAACGATAGCAGAAAAGGTTAGAAAACAAATGTATGAGGCTAGAAAGGAAATCAGAGAAAAAATAAACTCCAGGGTTAAAAAAAAAAAAAAAAGGAGATGATGACTATAACGAGAGGTCTTCTCAACAAACCTAAAGTAGACATACACAAAAAATAAAGGAGCACACATAAATGATAAAAACCCATGATCATCCAACACAGGAAAGAAGTGCAATCCATGAAACAGATTCAAACAGATATTCAGGAAATTACAAATTCTACTTAAAGTTTACAAAAACAACTAAACAAAAGTGAAGAGAGACAAACCTAAAAGACAGGATCATGGACAGTGATCATAAAAAAGAAAAATCACTTAAAAATAGGAAAGGACCATGAAAAAACAACCTGACAGCTATAAGATGATGAAAAGAAGAATGACATAAGATTAATGAGTCAATGAGAGAGCAGGAGCCACCACAAACAAACAACAACAAAAAAAAATGTTTGCAGAAATAATGACAGAAAATGTCCCCAACCTGGAAAAAGAATTAGACATACAGCTGAGTGAGGCACATAGAATTCCAATTATTCCATATAAAAATAAATCTACACCAAGAAATGTAATAATCAAGATTCCAGACATTCTCAAGACTGAAGTACCAAAAGCTTTTAGAGAAGGGACAAATCAACAACAAAGAAAAATCAATCAGAATCATGGCAGATATCAACACAAACCCTTAAGTCAGAGTGCTTAGAGTGAAGTATTTCAAGACCTGAGAGACAAATACTTCTAACCAAGATTGATGTACCCTGGAAAACCATCTTTCAAAATCAATAAACAAGTAAGATACTTGCATGACAAAGAACAACTGAAGAAATTCATGACCATCAAACAAGTACTCCAAAACATTCTGAAGGACAGTCTAGAGAAAAACAGTAAGACAACAAGTTCACAAATTGTAATAGGAGGAATCTACCAGCAAGGCAAATAATAAAACAAAAAGGAAAGGAAATCAACAATAGGAACATAACATACCAAGGATAACTCAATGCGTAACACTTATAACTACTGATGTAAATAGTTTCAAATCACCAATAAAAAGAAACAGACCTGCACAATGGATTAAGGAAACAAATCCAACAATAGGCTACATACAAAAAGCACATTTAACTCAAAAAGAAATGCTTAGGCTTAAAGTATGGAAAACAATACTTCATGGAACCTGATGCCAGAAAAAAAATAAATAAATAAAGGGTAGGTATTCTATTTGCAAAGTAAACTTCAAGTCAACACAGATTAAAAGAGAGAGAAAAGTTACACCAGTTAAGGAAAAACTCCAAAATGCAGCTATGTCATAAATACATAGATGTACTCAACTATATGAAACAAATACTAACATGAAAAATCAGACAAGCACTAACAAAACTGTAATGGGGTAACTTAATACCCCACTGTCACAGCTAGTTAATAAATAAAGAAATATGACAATTGAACTAAACCTGTGAACAAGTGTAGTAGATGTCTACAGACTGCTTCAGTCCACAATATCAGAATATATATTCATCTCATCTGTACATGGGACCTTCTCCAACACAAACTATATACTAGCCCATAGAACATACTTAAGTATATGCAAAGAAATTTATATTATCCCACACATATCATTGAACCATAGGGCAATAAAGTTGGAAATCAATAGCAGGAAAAAAACCTTAAAAGCATATAACAACAAATGAAGAACCAATGGGTCCCAGATAAAATTATGGAATAAATTAAACATTACCTATTATTAAATGATAATGCCCATACAACATACTGGAACTTATGGGACTCAATGAAAGCATTTCTAGGATAAAACTTATAGTGATAAACTCTACTAGGAAAGCAACCTAATAAGCAACCTAAAATAACATCCAAATGTTGTATTTCAAACTTTGAGAAAAAGAACAAAGCAAAACAAAAGCTCAAGCTAAGGAAGAAATTATAAAGATCAGAACAAAAATTAATGCAAGTCAGACTAAGAAAATAATATAAGAGTCAAAGAATTGAGGAGTTGGTTCTTTGAAAGATTAATAAAACTGACAAACCCATAGCCAACCTCATCAAAAACAGGAAAGAAAAGACTCAGAGTAATGCAACTAGGAACAAAAAGTAAAGTCACAACACAGCTTGTGGAAATCTAGAACATCAATACCTACTGCAAAAATCTTTACTCCAATAAGATGTCAAACAGAGTAGAAGTGGGCAGGTTCCTAGATACATATGAATTACTAAAATTGAAACAAGAAGATGTAAAAACTTTAACCCAATAGCAGTCAATGAAATAAAAAAATATAATTAAAAAATTAGCAATAAAGAAAAGCCCAGGTCCAGATGGATTCACTGTTGATTTCTACAAGAAATTAGAGAACAACTATTGCCACCATTCTTCATTCATAGGCTTCAACCTTAGGAATCTGAAAGGGGAAGCAGTACTTCAAAAGTTATTTCCTGGATATAACCTCAATACCAAAACTGGAGAAAGACCAAATCAAAAAAAAAGGGAGCTGAAGACAAAAGTCTTCAGGGGAGGGGAGGGGAGGGAAGGGAAGGGAAGGGACCCATCCTAGGACTCAATCCAACAGAGAAGAAAAAGATTACCACACTGAAAAATACAGTACTCTAAAAAAAGGACATACAAGTGGACATCAATACATGGAAAGATATCCCTTGCCCGTGGGTAGGAAGAATCAACATAGTAAAAACAGCCATACTCCCAAATTGCTAGAAGATTTAATGTAATATATGACAACATATTCAACATCACTGGCTATTTCAAGAAATGCAAATTAAAAGTAACACTGAGATTCTATCTTAATCCAGAAAGAATGGGTTGATAATAAGGCTATTATGAAGAAATCAACCAATAACAAATGCTGGGGTAGAGGTGAAAAAAAGAAACTCTTCTCCTCTGTTGGTGCAACCTCTATAGAAATCAGTGTGGATAGTCTTCAAAATACCAGGACTGAAAGTCCCACTTGATCAGTTCTCCTTCTTGGTACTTTCCCAAGAAAATTGAAAGCATCATACCACAGTGATATTTGCACCCACACTTATAGCAGCACAGTCTGTAATAGTTAAAACTTAGAACCAACCCAAATGCCTATAAACTGATGTACAAATGCTTTAAATGTCATTTCTTTATACAATGGAATATTACTCAACTATAAAGAAGGATAAGCTTGAGCCATTTCTAAGTAAAGGGATGCATCTTGAGATCATACTCTTTAGTGTCATAAATTGGACAAATGTGTAAATATTGCAAAATCTCTGTTGTGTGAAGCTCAAAGAATAAATAAGGACCAAAATGGATAATAGATATTGAAAAATAGGAAAAAGCTGCTCAAAAGGAAAGAGGAACAAGGTAGAAGGAAAGGGGAAAAGAAGGAAGGGTTAAAAAAGGAACTGTAAAAGAAAGATGGAATAGAAAGAAAGATTTGTAAATAAGGAGGACAAGAGGGGTTTAAAACGGGATAAAGGGAAAAAAAGGAATCAGGGTTTATCATGTACAGGTACAAATTCTCTAAGATGAATGTGATCATTATGTGTAGTTAAATGGTACCAATAAACTTAGTAATAATAAATTCAATAATAAAAACTGAATATCTGGTACTCAAGTATGATCATTTTCAGAAAAATATGCAATTGGATTGGCCAGCTAGCTCAGTGGACTAAAGTGCCTGCTTAGGCAAGCACAGAGACGGATCTCCAGCCCAGCCCCAGGGCATTCTGAGACAGTGATTGAGACTGGGTGTAATCCAGTGCTGGGACTGAGATGCACTTGTAATCCCAGCACATGGGAGGCTGAAAACAGGAGGATCAGTATGAGTTTGATCTGTGTATTGAGACCCTATAGATCCTGTACTAAACACAGTTTTTAAAATAAAGAAAAACATGCTATCACTGATCAGTTCTTTTACAACAATCTGTTTCTTTTTCTAAAACCTTCAGTTGTTTAAATCATATAATTCAAAAGATTTCATCAACTCTTTAATAAATATAAGCATTAAAAATGATAATCCTAATGAATAATGGATCTCAATATTTGTAACGATATTCAACTTTAATCAGACAAAGCACACAGGTTGAACTGATGAGGGAACTTAATTCTCTACTAATATATCAAGATGTCTACAGTTATGATATTCTAACCCTCATAATTTGCCTCATTAATTCCTAGTATATGATACTCCAGTCAACATTTCCTAATGATACCATGGATTACTATAGAGTTAGATAATTCAAATAATCACTGAAACCATTTATTGGAGCACCTTCAGGGAGCTTTAATAGATCAAGAGGTATACTTTATGGTTAATTTTCAACTTATCTTAAAATGAACTGTCCATTTTGGGAATAATGACTAGACTGCCTCTCATTGTTCTGTTATTCAGAAAAAAGAAACATCTTGACGAGACTGTTGAAATAAGCTGCACCTGACTCTTAAGTTTGCATGCATAGTGGAGTATGGGAAGAGGGACACAGCAAAGGAGTAAACTGTGTGAGTGTTGTGAATATACAATCAGTATCTAAGAGAGTTACCACCTAAGCTCTGCATGGGACCCTCCCCCAGTTTACTTTGAAGAAAAAAATAAAAGATTGACTATAAAATAGACTTTTATTTCTATGACAGTTCAAATGCTGAGAAGCACTTTTCTGAAATAAACTAAAATTTCTCCTCACAGTTCATTTTTACTTCAAACTAAATTCCTAATCCATATATTAAAAGCATGTAAAACCTTCTATGATCTGCATATTAAATTTCCTGCCAGTCATTTCTATCATATTTTGCATGACCTGATGACTTTTATATTAATAGTTAAATGTATTTTTAAGTTATTTCAAATTCCCTTTGGAATTAAGGGGAAAGATACAAATTAAAAAGGAAGCTTATTTATTATTCACCACTTAGTAGCTACTATATTTCATCTATTAGTTTTGCATTATTGTAACAAATGCCTGAGAGTGATCAATCTAATAAGAGAAAAGGTTTATTTCATCACACAGTTTTGAAAGTTTCAGTGCTAACTAACTGGCTCTGCTGCTCTGAACCTATGGGAAGGAAGCAGCACATTATGGCAGGAGCATATGCTAAAGCAAAGCTGGTCACCCTATGGTGGCCAGGAAGCAAATATGAAGAGGAAGAAAGCATCATCCTACAACCTGTTTGAGGGCACATCACCACGGACCCAACACTTGCCAGTGATGCCCACCTCATAATGGTTCCACAAGTTTCCAGGAGCACCACAAAGTGGAGAACAGAACTTTAAACTCATAGTTTTAAAAACATCTACTAAACTATACATTCCAAGTTCTATCCTAGGCACTTAGGATACACTGTAACTTGAATTCTAGCAAGAAAATAAATACAAATGCTAAATACATCAAGTATCTTTCAGTGCTGGAGACACAGGTAGAGTAAGGAGCTATGAAGTGAGCACTGTATAATAATTTTAAATAGTTAAAGAAGGCCTCCACAAACAAAGAGCACTTAAGCTAAAATACAAAAGAAAGGAAAGAGGAAAGCATCCAGTGGTCTAAACAACATTAAGAAGTCAGACACAGAGGGAAATTCTGGATTAAATCTTTAAACATAGTAAAGACCTGGATTTTATCCAGAATATCACAGAATACAAGTTTTGAGCAAGACGCATACATAGAATCCTTTCTTTTGCTTTCAGTACTTGATCATAAGACTGTACAGGAGTGGGGGCAGATGCATGGTACGCACCTGTACCATGGTGGTACACTGGGAGGCTGAGGCAGGAGGACTACACTTTCAAAGCCAGCCTGGGCTAAGTATCAAGTTTGAGGCCATCTGGGACACAGCAAGACCCTGTCTCATTCATAAACAAACAAAGAGTTGTTCTATGGGCTTATTTGCAAGGGGTGATAAGTTAAAAAAATAAGGCAGTATCTGGATATTTTGAAAGAGTAAGATTCTGTAACAAAACAGGGACAGGAGGTAAAAGAAGATTTTGAGACAACTCACACATCTTTGCCTAAATAACAGAATGCTATTAAACATTCAAGTGACATTAAATGGCAGGTTAAAAGATTCTGAACATCCATTTACATCTATCAGCATTTAACTTTCTAGGCAGCATGTACAGATGGAGAGGCAACTGTAAAGCAAAACTATGGGCCACTCCACCATTTAAAGATGGAAAAAGGCTGAACTACCTAAGACAACAGGGAAGAACAAGCAGTGGAGGCAGGAACAAAACCTGAAAGGCACAGTGTGCCAAAAGCCAGGTCTCAAAGGCATTCCTTTGAAATCTTGCTCATATGCTAGTTAAGAGAGTCCTAAGAGTCAATTCTTAAATTTAGCAGCACTGGAATTGGTGACCTTTGCAAGCAAAGCTTCATCAAACTGGCATGGACAAAACTCCAACCATAATTCATTCAAAAGAAAACATGAGGCAAAGCAATGAAACTTACATGTAAGTTCATGCTGTTTACTCTCCCAGGCAGTCTCTTCCTCATCCTCTGTTGTGGTGAAGGGCCAGAAAGCAGCCCTCCATGATTGGAACTAGAGTTCAGTGACATAATGCATCACTTTTTAAATACACTATATTTAAAACCTAATAATAAGGGTTTTGTTTTCTTACATTTTCCAAAAAATCATTAAGGATTATAATGAATATATCACAATAGAATAAACTATGATTATTAAACCACAGCACTACAAAATATATTTAATGACATGGAAACTTTCCCCAATTTCATTGGCTTCTTTTTAAAAAGCAAAGGATTAAAAAAGGAAAACCTAATATCATGTGCTCTGTAATAAAATGTACCTGAGGCAAAGAGTATAGGTAGCTATGTTCATATAAAGCATAAAAGGCCCAGACCAAAAGTGTAACACTGGCTCTATTAAAATAATGTGGTAAGATTGTAGTCGGTTTTTATTTTCCTTATATTCCTTCTTATATTTCAAATCTTAAGTAGAGGAGCAAATGACTAGCAAAACTCACCAGCTATAATAAGACAGGATTATCTGCTGAGAAAGTGTTGAAATAATACAGGACTTATCCATCAAGATTAATGCTAATGTCAACTGCAGATTTTCCTGATTCCCCTTTTCTTCTTCAGTCCTGCAGGCTAAGTGAAGTACTCTCATTTATTGTCTCAGGGACTATTTTTAAACTGGCAGTTTTTTAAGATTTATAATCTGCCAGATAACTCAATGACATTAAACTTACTCAATAAGTATTAGTTGGTTTCATTTTTTTCCTAAAACAAATTATTTGATATACTGCAACTTTGCCCCATGAACATACTGCAAAGTTCAATTCTCTTTTAAACTAATGCTTGAAGAATGATTTCAAAAATTCATGAAAGCCTTTTTGTAATCAAAGACCCAAGATTGTGTGAGTCAGAAAATGTCTGGTACAATGTAAGTATTTATACAAAGGATTTTACATTTTTATTGTACTCGGTGTACTATGGTAATTTTTGGTGCATTAAAAAAAAAAAGTACAGATAATGGTGCAATGATCTGTTTTCTAAATTGGTAAAGATCAGAACTGACAATGAATTCCCTACACCAGGGATTATTAAGTTATAAGGATGTACATTAACAGCCACATCTGATTTAGCACCCAAACAAACAATAAACAACTTTTCCTAAGTCTTATTAATTAAAAATAAATAACAAACATGTTTACACATAGGGACTGATAAAGGAAAGCTCACACTCCAGATTATTTGCAAATAATCTTTATGTAACAAATTAAAATTAAAATTAGATAAGGCTGTGCTTTATTTATAATACAAAACTACCATTAATTATTTTTCATCTAGCCCAACTGAGTAACTAGAGAAACACAGCCTTTCTTCTTATATAAAATGAGACAATATATTTTCAATATGGCTCTAAGACCCTTCATAAATTGAAGTTAAAAAGTGCTACTGTGAAATCTAAAAGTATAACACAATTGCTAAGAACATATTCTATACATGCCTAAACTTTTTTTAAAATTAGACTTTTATACAACTAACTAGTAAGTTAACCTTATTGTCTGTACTGCCTGCTATTCTCAACAAGAACCACTATAGTTTATTAACTGTTTCACAAAAATCTTAACGACTACATTTGGGAAGAAGAGAGTTGTGGCCTCCACTGTGGATGTCTCAGAGTGGGATGGGAGGCAGAGATTTATGAGTCACAGAGATCTCAGCACTAGCTTGTATGAGGTTTAATCAAAATCAAGGCCTGCTTCAATACATGGTGTGATCTAGTCCTGATATGAACACAACACATAAGCAATGAAATATACAACTTTAACCACTTGAGGTTTATTTACAATCTATTTGTTTATATCTTGCTTGTGGAAAAAAAAAAATTCTAAACTGTACGTTTAGACACTCCTCCAAATAAACACATGTGCATGCACAGGCACACACATGGGCGCACACACATGCGCACATACACACAAAGTGATTCTGCCTCCTTGTGCTAATGTTTGTGTATAAACCCTCAACTTCAGTGTGGGCAAGATTCAATGTTCTTCTCATCTTCAAAAATGCCCATGGTTACTGTCAGTCCCACAATGATATTACATGACATGGCTATGGTGACACAAATCACTGCTTTGTACATTATACACAACTCCATCTCACTAACAAATAGGAGCTACGGAATCCCTCACAGGCTTAATGAAGTAAGCAAGAATGGAGAAGACAATCCAATGGTCACTAGGAGCCAAGTAGGTAGCTTAAACAGAAACTTATTTCTCACAGTTCTAGAGACAGGCAAGTTTCAGATCAAGGTACTTGTTTGGTTCCTGACAAGGTTCCTTCTGCTTTCACGAACTACTTACTTCCCAAAGGCCCTACCTCCTAGTATCAGCAAACCAGGAGTTAGAACTCCATCATACAGATCTAAAAGGGGCCTGACAAGCATTAGCAGTGCCTCCAACCAAAAGTCAGCAAATATGGGCCCTCATCACACAGTGGTCAAAGAAGTCTATTCTGTCAAGTCAAGCTCCGGATGATAAAGCAAACTTGACACCAGGTCACAAGCAAGGCCATGAGCATAAATCCAAGCCAAGCCGGACACAGACTCCTGACTCAGAAAAAATGTGAAATAATAAACAAGCTGTTTTAAAACTACTAAATTTGTGGTAACTCTTTATAGAATACGAAATTAATGTAGCACCTCAGAACAGGTCTCTAATTTAATTTTTATTTCTTTAGTATGCTTAGACTAACACAGTATGTTATGCCATCAATAAATGTTATTTAGCACACTTAACTGCAAGAATCAGATCTATCTGATCTACTTATTCTTTAACCTTAAAATAACAAATTAAAGTCCTAGAAACTGCCTTGGAAACAAACCCAATAGAAATGTCTTTTTCTAAAAAGGAAGAGAAGCTTCTCTAAAAGACAAGCTTTGAACCAAAGAAACAGGCAAAGGAACAGATTGCTTCATGTAACCCTCACAAGCTGGCAAAAGGAAAACCAGCAAGGGGCAAATATAACTGTTACAAATCCATGAGCATTTGCTTTATTTCCTAGATCCCCTTATCTAGGAATTACTTTTTAATAAAAAATTACTAAAAATGAAAAGGATTGTTAAAATTAACATAAAAATTAAAATTTAGAACATTATACTACATATGCATTTTTTCCAAAATTTAATAACTTACACTTATATGTCCTTTGATACATAAGGAGATCAGCAATAATGAATACGAAGACTTGTGAATGTTGCAAGAGTCTAAAATACTGGAAGAAAATATTATTCTTCCAGTGGACATGACACTGAATAACAAAAGTAGCAAAAACTTTAAATGCTGAATCAAGTCTGATATACTGGAAAAAATGCTGCTGGCAAAAAATTGTAGCAGGGAGGTAGGGAGTAAGCAGAAATGAGCAGTCAAAAAAAGAAAGAAAAAAAAAGATGTGTGCACGCACACGTGCACATGAGTAGCAGTGTCAGGCTCATAGAAACATTCAAAGCTGACTGACTGTTCTCAGGGAATTACATTTTGCTGTTTTTGCTATGTTGGATTCTAACAATGACAGTTGTAGACACTGGTCTTATAGGTGGCTTCTGCTGGTAATAACTGAAAAATTGTACTTATGTACAAAAGGAGGAATTCATGTAACTGAATTTACTTTCCATATACAAAATTTGGTTTTGATCAAATCTGGAAAGATAAATTCTTGAGACAGATGCCATATATTAACATTTTCTCACTGAAAAACTCAGTATGCTTAAGGGGTGGACATAGATTTTCACTGAAGTACACATCCTATTTTTTAAAAGCACATCTATATTAAGTTCTGTGCCAAATATACAACTTTAAAGACCTCTTTTGGTTTTTTGAGATATTTGTTTAATTCTCATAAAAACTAAAGCTTCAGAAAATTATAAAAGAAAAGCAACTTCCTATACGCATGACCAAATCAGACTTGAGAGAAATAGCATTTTTTTTTGGGGGGGGGGGGGAGTTTTAGGGAAAGGTCTACAGGGTGTTCAGGGTCTCACTATTAGATCAGACTCATAGTGATCCAACTGTTTACAGACCCAAGAGCTAGGATTACAAGCATGTGCCACCCTGCCCAGTTTCAATCACAGTCTCAGCATGCCCCAGGGGTGGGGTCAGCATGGGATCAAACCCCTGGCCCCCGCACCTGCTTTCAGGTGCTTTAATCCACTGAGCTATTTGGCAGGCCCTAGAGAAATAGCATATTTCTGGTGTAAATTATTTGCTGATATACTACTATACATTTTTTAAAAGAAATCAGATAACTTAGCCAGTGTGATGATGCACACCTATATAATTTCAGTACATGGAAGACTGAAGCAGGAGGATTGCTGCAAGTTCATGGCCAGCCTGGGCTACACAGTGAGTTCCAGCCCAGTCTGAACTACACAGCAAGACATTGTCCTGAAAGAAAAGGAGGCAGAGGGGGAGAGACAAGGGGAAGATATAGGGGAGGAGGGAAAGGAAGAGGGAAGGAAAAAAAAATCAGATGACTCAACTTTCTGCATCTGGTTTTTTGAGTTTCAATTTGGTTTGGTATGGTTTCTGGCACCAGGAATCAAACTTGGAATCTTGTGCTTGCCAGACAGGTGTGTATGCCACTGAGCTATCTCCCTAGCTCATTTTTTCTTAATCTTTCTTACACATAAGGAAAACTAATAAAAAAAAAAAAAAAAAAAAAAAAAAACCACAGATTGCCTTAAAGAAGAAAATGGACACCTGATATATTTTAATCCTAGCAAGTACTGCAGGATTTAATGCATTTAAATTACATGAACTCTGTGTTAGTTGGATGTTCTGGACCTATACACATACACTTCTGCATTTTCTACATAGAGCAGTAATAACTTCCAATCAATTAGCCAAACAGGATACCTCACTCCAAACACATATCCACATACTCCACATTCTCTTGCTGACTACAAATAAACTTTAACTGAAACAGTGCCATTTGCAGTGCTATATGTAATTTTTTTAATGTTTCCCATAGTTCCTATTTAATTAATAGCTATCTAAACAACGAGATTCTCCAGATGCCAATCTTTGGTGAAAGCCAGTTGATGGCATATATACTGGAAAATCGTACAGTAAATAAGAGCTAGATTTTAATTCTGGCTTCACTGTTTACTAATTCTATGTTTTTAATTTAGCACAACTTCTAGAACACAAATTCATTTTTTAATGAGGAAGAAGAGAAGGTTACTATTTAGGAGTACTGAACACATAGTAAAGGGGTGGGAAGAACATGGAGCATTTCATGAATGAGAAAATGGAAACTAATTTTTGATTTGTTTGAGACAGGTTTATTTCATTATGCAGTCCAGGTTGGCCTTGAACTCAATATGTAGCCCAGACTGGCCTTGACCTCACAGCAATTCCTATTCCTCAGTCTGACAACATGTGAATGAGTACTTGAGCACAGTCAGTGGCTCTACCAACTCAAAGGATTATCTTTATGAATGTCAGGAAGTACTTGAGAAAATGACACAACAACCAATATTCATTTCCATCTTTATACACTAGCAAAGAATGTAAAAAGGGGAGAGGCAAATTCCTTCATCACCCTGACAAGAAACCAATATACAGATTAAATACACAAAGGATAAGTACAATAATGCATAATGAAATGGGAACACATAATCATAAACAGTACAAAAACAATGCTGTCAGTCAAATAAGTAGTTCAATCATATTTTTGTCCAATAAAAAAGGGCAAAAGCATCTTCTCACACTATTTTCTCTACAACTATCCATTAATCAAACAGAATTTAATTTATGGTACATCAGATATCACATGTTCTAAATATTTACATCATTAGGTGATCATTAGGAACATTAACTCTAAAGGGTGAAACAGCCAAAGAACAAGAAAGGAAATGGTTAAGGTGCTCATTTTGTGGAAGAACATAAACGCAAAAATAAGTTTCTAGGAAAGGTAATGAAAAGCATGGATATAGTCACATTAAAAAAAAAAAAAAAACAAAGCTGAACTGATACAGGATAGAAGACATAAAGAGAGGTAGAGGGGAAATAAAAAATACTAACTTTGAGAAGACTGTAGCTTGGAGATGTGATCAAAGTTACCCCAGATTACAATACCTTTTCACCCCAAGGCCTATCTTTCAAACTCTTTGGTCCTAAATTCCCAGGAGTTTTAAAATACACTATAATTTTACAAATTTGTTACAAAGTGTTTTTGTACAGTATAGTATAAATACATAAATTCCAAATACTTCCACTTTCAAAGGAACAGCACTACTAACTGGGTACCACATTATTAAATTTCAAACACCTACAAATGGTTTCTATTTCAGCCTGGTTGATAAAACACCTTTTGCTTTAGCACACTAATGAGCAATCTGACCTTAAGGAAATATAGCACTAAGTAAACAATAAATAACTCAAACTAAAAATATTCCACAGTATATCATCCATCTTAAGGTCACCCCAACATCACATGAATACTCCCAACTCCCTACAATTGTACACCTTACTTCTCCAGTGTCCACAATCTTTCTCTTGCTGTTTACTTCTTTGGTTCTACCTAATAAATTTACTTATGCTTCTAACTGACACATCCTTAAATGTTTTTCTCCAACAATGTGTTGAAGACCTATCTAGGTAAAGTAGGGTTCTCATCTCGTAGTTAGAAGGACCTTTTCCAATTCCATCTGCCAGCAGAACTACTTTTAGGAAGGCAATATAAATTCATCAATAGCCATACACACATTAAACTAACACTCAGTGCAACATCAGCTCTCCATTAGGTATGGTGTGGAGCCCTGGGAAATGAGAATAAAATAGACATTGTTCTCTACATGGACCAGCCTAATGGATAAACTGAATATACAAACAACTACACAGTGACAAATGCTCCAGAAGAATATGAAATCTGTGCAAGGGCAAAGGAAGGAAACAAATTTAGACTAGCATTTTCTCAGTGGGGGTCCCCCAAATAAAATCAAAACATCCACTGGGGGTAACTTATTAAGTACTCTTTTATATTATATCTAGCACATTAATATTCATGTACTACTACCCTTTGAACAATCAAGAAAACAATCACAAATCATTGCCTAAGAAAGGTTCAAAGGAAGCAATAACTTGGGCCAAAGACAAAGGCTTCAAGCAACCTACCTTTACACAAAGAATAACAGCACACACCAAGGACAGAAAATATCTGTTAAAATGAAGCAAAGCTATATGCCTCATTTGGGAGGTTCTCAGTCTTTGGCAGCAATGGAGGGGTCAGGGGTAAGACGTGAGGATGAATACAATAGGAAAGGATGAGAAATCTAGTTTTTCACTGGACTGTGAAGTACTTACATATGGTATATTCCAACTGAGGACTTAGGAATTCACAAATACAAAGGGTACAAATACTTTGGAGATGTGGTCAAATTTCTCCTGAAGAATTTCTTTGGGTGGTTCCAGTTCACCAAAGCCAAGACCTAATTTTTTTGCAATAAACTATTACATGTACTTCTCAGTAAACAGAAAAATGTTAATTTATCTTAATTTAAAAGACTGAGTATTGACATTTCAAAATTTTTATTACATAACAAGAATAAATTTTGTCAACCACAATCCTATTAATGATTAATAAAATCAAGAAAGAAATAAAAAGTAAAATCAAGAACTCATTTTCAGAATATCTTTGTTGTCCATAATCAAAAAAGACACTTACACTACAGTTTTAACAGGTCTTTCAAGGAAACACATATATATCATCAAGACTGTAAAGAACAAAGTAAATATAATTATTAATATAATAAATATAATTATTAAATGCAAAGTCAGAATTTCAGAATGTCAAAGCTTTTCCCCTGACCCTCCCTGTACACTACAGAATTTTTTTCTCAGAAATCCAATATTCTATTCACTAAGCAGAAAAGTCAAATCACTTAACTGGGAAAAGTACTTATACATTGTATATCTAGTAAGTTGACTTGTTTTCAAAATGTACAAAACCTCTTATGACTCAGTAAGAAGACAAATGTTGACATAAATAAAGACCACCCATTATGGAGTATATCCAGAAATAAAATCACTATTTGAACATCCCTAACCCTCCTCTAATTATGGAAAAAAAAAAAAAGACTGTTCTGAAAAGGAGTTCTAATATTCATTCTTAAAGCAGAAAGAAATGATGACATACTACAATAACAGAGATATCATGCTAAGTCCAGTCAAATATAGTTTGGTTCCCTTTACATAGGTCATCTCAACTAGCCAAATATGTAAGGGGGAAAAAAGTAGAATAGTGCCTGTCAAAAGACAGACATAACAGGAAATTGTTTTCTAATGGTTAAGTTTTGCACCTAAACTGAAAACTTTCTGGAGATCAGTTGTACCGCACTATAAGTATGATGCATTACTAACTTGCACTTAGAAATAGTTAAGATGATAAATTTTATGGTATGTGTTTTACTACATTTTTTTCAAAAGCTATGCCTGGTGGCACATATTGTTAATTCTAGTACTCAAGAGGCTGAAGTAAGAGGATCCTTACAAATTCTAGGTCACCCTGGGCTACCTAATGAATTCAAGGCCATCTAAACTACATAGTAAGATCCTGCATCAAAAAAATAATAATAATAAATAAATTTTTTAAAAATCTCATTCATCCCGATGAAAATGACTAATTTAAGGGCAGGGGAGATGGCTCAGTGGAATAAGTGCTTCCCTGGCAAGCGCCAAGGGCAAGAGTTCAAACCTCAGTTCTGCCAAAAAAAGAAAAAAGAAAATTACTAATTTAAAATGTAGTCCTCCTCTCAGTAAGGTAAAACAAAAAACAAACAAAACCCTTTATCTTTATTTAACATGGAGTTTAGAGGCTTTTACTTTGTAAGCCTTCTGTGCTTAAGGGGGCAAAACAACAATGGTACAACTGAAATGCTGATTTAGGTAGATTAACAGCTATTGATTAAAATAGATGGGAGGGAGACTGAGAGGTGATGGTCAAGTAAAGAAGTTTCAGAAAAATAGAAATAAGAGAACTCAAAGGATGAGTTCTATATAGGCTGCTAGCACAGGTAGGAGGGAGGTGCAGCCCCTTGAAATCACCACTGAGGAATGTCTGAACAAGCAGACAAAAGGACAAAAGGTGCAAAATGAGGCCCTTTCTATTGCTCCTCATTCTCAAAGCCATTTATCAGGAATCAAAGAATTGCCTTATTTATTTGCACCTTTCCTTTCCTCAATTGAAAAAGATCTGAAAAGGTCAGCAAATAACCACTGTTCAGTTACTTGCTGTTGGCCAAGCACAGCAGGAGTATTTATCCTCCTCAGAATTTTACTTGCTATGTTAAGGACAGAGCTCTCTTATATAAATTATATAATGGATGCAGTTCTGAAAGGTCTCACAAATAAAATTATGAAAACGCTAATCATATGCTAAATGTACTGGATAAACCTATTTCCCACATACAGCTCTGTCACCTTGAATGAGTCTTTCTATAATAAAAATAATTTATCTATTTATTATGTCTTAGTGTGAATTCCTTCACATTTATTGCTATTGTAACTTGAAAGAAAGGCTTAGAGAGAGGTTGAAATAAAGCTCTACACTGGATAAAGGGCTATCTTAAGGTCTTATTCGCACTGCTGTAACACAGTATTACTGACTAGTAATTCATTTAAAAAAATATTTTTTTCCCACAGTTCTGGTGTCCAGGAAGTCCAAGACCAAGGCTCCAGCATCTGGGGGAGTACAAACAAAGCTGTGACAAAGCTATGGCACATGCTGCAGCAAGCACACAGAACTTTCTATGAGCCTGCGAGACAAGTCACTCCAGTAGCCAAACATCAAATAGCAATTGTTCTTTCTAAACTAGAATTCCAAGTGTTCAGCTTTAATTGCAGTGTTGGCACTTTGTGATAATAAGTAAGTTTTGGCTTGCAGTTTGGACACTTGGTCTCTGAAAGTTTGCCACCTCTGATACAATGAGTGCTTTCTTGTTCCATCTTAACAGAGCAGAGGGTACCAGAGGGGATGGAGGAAAAACGGTGTGCATAGGTGTCTACAAGAGAGGGTCCATCTTCACCTTTCATCAGGAACCCCATTAATCCATTCATGACAGCAATGCCCCTATAGCCCAGTCACAACCTAGAGGTCCAATCTTATATATCTGGCACCATGTATCAAGTTTCCAACACGTGCATGTTGGGAGACACAATCAAGCCATGTTAGGTATTATAAAGAATCCACACCGACAATATCACAAACATAAGAGAGAGAAAAGAAAGACATCACTAAAGATCACATTGATATAGGGATCGGACAGGACCTCCAAATAATATAAAGGAAATACTGTAATTCCCATCCTGCTTGATATCTGACATGCAAAGTTCCATGTTCCTCCAAATCAAAGAATGACTTCTAAGGAACAATAGAAGTTAAAAGTGACCTACCTCCAAGCAGGCCTCATCACCTAACAGTACATTTAGCAACTAACTTCATCAATGGATGAATCCCCATGATCCAACCACCTTACAATAGTAAAATTTGCAGGGGACATTTTAAATCTACATCATAACATTCCACCCCTAGTCCCTAACTCATGCTCATCTCATCCAAAATGTACTTCAATCTATCTGTAAGAGTTGCCAAAGTCTTAATAGTTTCAACACTGGAGAAAAGTTCAAATCCAAATTCTCCTCTGACCCAAAAGTAAATTCTTAGCTGTGAGGCCTGTGAAAATCAAAATGGAAGTCAAGTGCTTCCAATGTACAATGGCACAAAGCAAACATTCCCACTTTAAAATGGTGAAACAGGGATAGAAATAAACAGTCCAAAGTAAAACAGAAAACCATCAGAAAAAAAATAACTCCTACATATCTCTATCCAGTACCCAGGAGAGGCTGTGATAAGATTTGAGTTCAAAAAGGTTTAGGCAGCCCCATTCTATGGCATTGGCAGTTACAGACCACATGGCCCCTCCCTTGGGTTGGTTCTACAGCTTTCCTCAGTAGATAATCTCTGTTCTCACATCTTCAACTTCTATAGAGTCTGCATTGTACCCACAGCTTCTGTCTCACAACTTCATACATTTTTGTCTTAGAGGCACATTGCCTGACCTCCCAGAGTTTCCAATGAAATCTGGATGGAAGTCTCCATGACCTCAAAACTTCGATTTCACAAGTGTAAAAACCTAATAGCATGTGGATGATGTCAGTAGCCAGACCCTATTAGATCACAGCTGTAAAACTTTGCATGTCTGGATATCTAAGCAAAAATGAAATGAATCTTGGAAAACCAAATACTCCCAGCAGCCCTTCTCTAATAGGATGCCCTAGGCCATTTGTTCCTTTAAGCCAATGATAGGTAGTCTCGCTACTGATTTTCACCTATCCTTTCTACTACCCTAACATAAAGTATTCTGCTTTATTTTAGTACTAATCTTTTCAACAATCATGATTTGCTTGATCCAACCTTACACATTTTCTAGCGAACAGCAAAATTTTCCACTTATTCAGCTCTGTTTTTTAGTCCTGATTCTCATGATGGATCTGGCTAAAAGCAACACTCATTCCACAGCCTGAATGTTAGGCTGCTTTGAAATTTCTTCTGCCAGACTAAACAGCACATGGCACTTAATCTCAGTCTCCCACAAAGTCTCAGGACTTACACAAAATAAAGAAAAATTTCTGCCTGCATTTAAGAAAAATGATAACTACAACTATCAATGGAGTCCCTACTTATAAATGACATCCAGATGCTGTCAGTTTTTCATGCTGTTAGCCTGGTGTCTGCCGTCCACACTGCTATGAGCATTCTTCTCTTCTAAGCTCCAATTATCAATCTCTGCTTATTTTGTGCATGCGTTCTGAGGTCTCTCTGACTAGGATCTCCAAATCTTTCCAAATTCCTTCTACACATCAGAGCCAAAGATTTTTGAACCACACAATCAGGTACAATTATAGCAAGGACCCTATTCCTGCTACTGATTTTCTATTTAGACTCTTCCCTGCTACTGGATCAAATATGTGATACCCACAACTTAAATAAGAGGTTTGTTTCATACTTTCCAGAGAGTTCAGTCCAAAGTCAACTTATTCTAAGGTAGAAATAGTATGGGAGAGGGATTGGCAGAGGAAAGCTGTGCACATCATGACAACCAGGAAACAGAGAGGGAAGGGAGAAACTGGGAACAGAAATACACCCTTCCAGGTCATACTACTAATGATGCACTGCCAACTAAACCCCAACAGTACATGTATCTACTAAATAAATCCACTGATAAGTGTACCACCACCACGATCCAATCACCTTGTAAATACATGATATTAGGAGAAACATTTTTAGATGTAAACCAAAACAAAGGGTGTCTGGATCATGGATGTCAAATTTATTGGTGGATTAATCCATTAATGAGTTAATAGCTAAATGGGTCATTAGAAAGTACAGCATGGATAGAGATAGGTCACTGGGACTGTATCTTTCGATATGGATCTCTAACTCCTTTCTTTCTCTTTCTCTGTACTGTCTCTCTCTCTCTCTCCCTCTCTCTCTCTCCCGCTCTCTCTCTTTCTCTCTCTGTCTCTCCCATCTTTCCTTCTCTTTCTCCCTCCCTCTCCTTCCCCATTCTCCAGTTTCAATCTGTCTCTTTCTCCCTCTTCCTCCTTCCCTTCCTCCCTCCTTCCCACTTCTCTCTCTTCTTCTCTCTCTCCCCCTTTTTCCCTCTCCTGTGAGTCTCATGTGTCTCTCTCCAGTTTGAGAGCTTGGTTATGTGTCCCCACCATGTGCTCCTGATAGGAGAGTTTTTAATCTGTGTCCACAGGGCCAAGAAAAGTGATGATTATATGTCTTCGTGTTAGATCCTTTGTTACAAGAGCATCTTTGGCTAAAATGTCTATCTTTAATATTCTAATCCTGTTGCTACACTGCCTCCTTTTTTTATAATAAATCACAGAGTTGGGAGCATTGCTGTTTCAGATCCTTTAAGCCTTCCTTAGTAAGTGACCCCTACATTGTCATGACTATTAGTGCAAGAAATAAATTTGACAAGATGTGTATAAACCATATACATACTGAAAACTACAAAGCAATAACCTTTCAAAGATCTAAGTAACTGTACAGTATTTTCAAAACGTTGACAAAATGATCAAATTCAAGGTGATTACCAAAACAACTAGTAGTCTTTGTCTAGTAATTAAAAGATTATGAAATGTGTATGGCAATGCTAATAACCTAGTATAGCTAGAATAACTGGAAAAATGAGGCGAGAAGACTAACACTGACATTAAGGTCAATTGCATAATCAAAATAATGAAGAAAAAAGTTTAGCATAAAGATAGGTAATCAAGAGAATAAAATACAGCCCCAAAATAAAACCATAAGAATGTGGTCACATGATTTTAACAAAAGCACCAACATAATTTAAAAAGACAGTGTTTACAACAAACGCTTTCGAAAAATTTAATGCCTATATATAAATAAACTTTGAAACTTCACCTACATGTGTTGGGAACCATGTATTATCAATTGAGTCTAGGGGAACATCTAAGTTTCTCCTTGTCCTTCCCTTTTTGGCCAGACTGGAATGCAGAAATTCCCAGCTCTTTTCTGGTCACAGTTAGAAGTAAGATAAGACCTGCTAAAGAGGATATGAGGCCTAGAGAGACTATAACTTCCCTAATGTCCCTGTCTTGCCCTTGTCTTTGTCCTTGCCCTTGTCCTTACAAGAACGTTTTTATCTCCCTACTCCACTAGTGTTCCTGGAAACACCCACTGCCTCTCATCCATTGTCCTTGACTGAGATGGGGTGAATAAACACTAAGAGTCTGGGTGCCTTGGAGCCTTTTGTTAAAGAGAACAACTGTCTGTCCCAGATCCCAGCTATGCACATATTTATTTTTGCCTCTTGTTCTTTCTTTCCTTTCCTTCCATGCACTGTAACACAAGAAAGAAATTGGAACCCACTATTGGGGCATCCAATGTACACACTCTATAAAAATTAACTCAAAATGGGATATGTGCTTACACATAAAAGCTTAAATACAAAGATAACATAAGACAAAAGTTTTTCTAACCCTGTGGAGGTAAAGTTGGTTTTGTTTCTCATTGTATTTTCTTTTTAGGTAGAATAAAAATCTGAACTATAAAATAAAAATTAATAGAGTAGGCTTTCACTGAAATTTAAAGCTTCATGCTTCAAAGGACAGCATCAAGAAAGTGAAAAGATAACCTACAGGATGGGAGGGGAAAATATTTAATGAACTGTAAGACAGTTGGCAAATTTATATCCCAAATATATAATCTTAAAACTCAGTATTAAAAGGTAATACAATATTTAAATGATTAAAGATCTGGAGATAGTTCATAAAACATAATACAGAAATGGCAAACACACAAGAAAACCATCACTAATACAACAATTACATAGACACACAAATTAAAACAGCAATAGCATAAACCTTTACACCCAGAAGAACCAAAAAACAAAAAAGAGCATCCCACATGCTTGAAGGAAGTCAGGACAATGGCAAATATCATTCATGGCAAAATCAATCACAGTCACTTCAGTAAAGACTTCACATTTTCTTCAAAATGTAAATAAATATATTATAATCCAGCAACCTTACTTTTTGGCATGTACTCAAGAGAAATGAAAATCTATATCCATAAAAAGATGACTGTTTATATATCAAGATTATCTGTACTACCCAAGATGCAGAAAGAAACAAAGCTTCCATTAAGCAAAAGCCAAATGTATAGTGACAGTAAACAGATTATCAGTTGCCGGAGGCAGAAGATGGTAACGGACTGAATCAGAAGGTATAACAGCGAACTTGGAAAAGTCTTCAGTGACATCATGTTGGACATTTGAATGGGGTAGCATGAAAGGTACATACACATTTGTCAAAATTCAATGAACTATATATTTAAAATTGGTAAAGAAAGTTCATTTTAAAAAGAAAAACTCACTTTTTTAAAAAGTGAATGGCTACCTTTTTTCATGACTGTCCACTACCTTTTTTCATGACTGTCCAGTCTGGGCAGGACGCGGCAGGGATGGCCTATCCCTGCAGCAGCATCCAAGAAGCATCAGCAGCTGCGGAACTTGTGGGGGCTGAAAGATTCATTAGCATGATCACACACTTGGCACGTAAACTGAAGCTGACTGTCATCCAGGAGTTTAGCAAGGACAACAGGCTAAGGCTTGAAAGGCTTTCCCCCACAGCACAGTGGCTTTCATCTCAATATTCAGCTATTCCAGAAGTGGTAGTGCTTTTTTATGTCATGGTACAGAAAGTCACATTAGCATCTTTTCTACCATAGTTACAACTTTGTCCAGAATTTAGTGCCGAAGCACAGACCTCACCTCTGCATTACAAAGCAAAATGTGTAAAATGAAAGATACTTTTCTGACTGTCTTGAGTATCCACCACATAATATTGTTATTGTATACAAGAATGGAAATGAGAGTGTCTCTGTTATTTTTTCCTTGTTTCTGGGACAAAATACCAGACACACAAAATTAAGGAAGGAAAGATTTATTTAGCTCACAAGTAGTAGAGGCTTCAGTCCATACTTGGCTGGTTCCAAGGCGGAGTGGCACAGGGCAGAGGGCAATAGTTCATAGAAGCAGAAAATAGCAAAGAGCAAAAGGAGGAACAGTGGCTGAGGAGGCTAGCAAGCCTCTTTCCTTTTCTTATATTGTATCAAGCTATAGGCCCCAGGGAGGGTGTAGTATCCACGCCCATAATCCCAACACTGTATCATGAATTAATCTCAAACTCTAGAAGCCTGCCCCAAAGACTGCATGAAACAAGGAGACACAAACCATAACAGAGAGGATAATATGATATTGTCTGTATTTTACAATAATTCCAGAAGCACTATTTGGAAGATTAAAACAAATATGGAAGAAAATTGTCAGGGATATCTATCAAGACAGTAATTCATGAGTTGAAAGCAAAAGGGACTCTGACCACAAAAATCACACTTGCCAGACCCTCTATGAGAAAAAATAAAATGCCTTAGTGATTAATGCAAGTAGCTGAGTAAATCTAAGAAACAGAGAGATGGGACAGTGGAGAGGAAAACAGAAGGTAAAACTGATTAAGATCCAATGTGTGTATATAACAGTTCCCTAAGATAAATATAATTATTGCATATCACAAGCATAATTTAAAAACCAATAAAACAATTTAAAAACCAACAAATTATTTTCTGGAAAAATGCTAATACCATTAAGCAACAAAGTTTAGGAGAGGCAATAAATTCTTTTCCAACACACATTTGTAAAGGAAGAATATATTTTAAAACAGAAAAGGGACAGGAGATATATATAAGAAACAGCACATTGTACATTATCTGCAAAAAAGGGATACAATTTTGACCAATCAAGAGTTGCTATATTTCTCCTCTGTATTATAATATATCATTATTTACCTTTGAGACTGATATTTACAAAAGGAATAAGCTAAAAAGCATAGTAACCCCTAGTTCCTTAGTTTTCAACTTTATACTATGAAGAAACTCTGATAACTAAAGTGAGACCTTTTTTATCTCTCTTTTAAAAGAAGGCTATTTCAACTATAAGTTGGTAGAGTCATATTGCAAAGCAAAATAAAAATCGCTCTCTGCCTTACCCGCCCCAGGATTAAAAAGAAAGAGAAGCAAAGCAGATAGTAAGAATGAAGCAAATCCCTTCATGTAGTTGACTATTATGAATACATTTGATATGAATCAAAATTATGTATGAAACTATAGTTTTTTTACATTCAATCTAATTCCACTAAGTAAGTGTATGATCACTTACTGCAATATTTTAAGGTAAATTTTAAATTTTCCTTCTCTTGAGAATTTCAATTAATAGACTTATACAAATTAAGTAACTTTATTAACCTATCAAAAATCAGAGAAAAGTTGCAAGTTGTCAACAGAAACATTTTGCAACAATATAATCCAGGCTTCATTTTAATATATTTGGGGGGGGGGGAGAGACCAGGGATTGAACTCAGGACCTTGCACTTGCCAGGCAAGCACTTATTCCATTGAGCTATCTCCCCACTCCCCATTTTTTTTCTCAGAATATATTATTTCCATGTGCTATAATATAAAACATCCTTTGGACTTCACAGACAAGTTTCTCTATGGAAGGTATGATAAACTAGGAAAATTACAAATCCATCAGTTAGCACTAATGAACAGTACCAGTTAGTTTCTAATATCGTTTCTAACATGTCATCTTTGAAGTAATCCAAACCAGACAAGTATACTTGCCATTCTAAATAGACACTTTACAGAAGTACAGAGTGGGAAACAACCTAAAAGCCATTCCTTTAAGTCATTTCAAAAAGATTTGCCTTTTACGCACAAACTCAAGAGAGCAGGTTAATTTTATCATTTGGAGCCCTGACTCAGCAACTAAGACGTAAATGCTAAATTGCTCTTTCATCTATAACTTTAGGCAGCATATCCTGTGCTCTGCTATTCATAGTTGTCTCTCTTTTTCATTATTTATAGCAAAGGGCTATTTAAAAAAAGTGAGAGCCAAGTGAAAATTGCCATTTTGCTTTTTGGAAGGCACACTGATAACCTGGTCATTTTCTTCATCTCATCATTTACCATTAAATGTTCATTTCTTTGCCAATGTTTTCTACAAACAGCAGAAGTTCATCCTTGAATAATCATGAGGAAAATTTTTTTCTCCCTCATGTAAGAGAGAAATGAGGCTTTATTTGTTTGGTTCACATCTTCTACTAGAAGGTGAATTCATCATGGTTTACTCCAAAGGCTTTGTGATTTCCTCTATTCCCTCAAGCACAGGAATTCTACTCCAAATTTTCCCCAAGTAATAAATCAAAGGAACTGAAGGGTTGACTCTCAAAACAATTTTTATAGCAAAAAAATATCAAAAGTAACTAACTTTAGGCAGTGTTCTAACATACTGAAATGTTATACAATTAATATGAAGTCCATATAAATAATTTTAAAGAGAAAAGAGGAACTTGCAAATTGCGCAGTTCTAGTTTCTGTTATGGCATTATAGTTTGTATGATACAAACCTTTCCCAGATCACAAAACTAAAACTCCACATGAATTTAAAACAGCTACATGAAGGACTACAGAGTAAACAAACTCAGAAAGGACAGATCTGAAAGGGGGGTCAGGGGGCACCTCCGGAAAGAGGAAATCATGCTGTACAAAATCTCTGTTGTATTAGTTTTACCTAGCCTCTTAAAACAAACACCCACTTTTTAGCTCAGGATTTCACAAGAAACCTGACGCAGGACAGCAAAGTTCTCTGCTTAGGGTTATCAGAAGTCTGAAATCAGAATGTGAGCTGGGTAAACTCTCATCTGGAAGCTATTCCCAAGCTCCACTGTGTTACTGGCAGAATTCCAAACCAGATGCCTCAAGGACTTGTGCCCTTGCAGGCTCTTTCTCTGGACACTCTTTCTCGTAAGGGCTCCTCCCATGGTAAGTCAGCAATGCTTTGTCAATATAATTACTTCTTATGCTTCAAATTTCAGTTTATTTTCTTTGGTATGAGCCAGAAAACCTCTACTTTTAAAGATTGTCAAGAAATGTAAATTAGGGGTGGGGAGAAAGCTCAATGGTCTAAGTGCCTGCCTGGCAAGCACAAGTCCAGAGTTTGATTTCCAGGACCACATGCCATGCCAGACGAGCATGCCCGTAACCCCAGTGCTGGGGATCTGAGAAAGTAGGATCACTACAAGTCTGAACTGCATAGTGAGAGCCTGTAACAAGTAAATATGTAAATCAACTTTTAAAAAAAATGTAAACTGAATACAAAATAGGTAGATCAAATGTTAACCACTGATAACAAAGTATATAGGAGCTGTCACGTTGCCAATGTGTTAGTACAAGCACTTTGGCCACCATTTAGCAGTTTCGTTTAAAACGGGGAGCTGAAATGGGCACAAGTGAACCTGCTTAAAGTTTTTGTCTATATTACATGTAAATTATACCTCAAATAGTGAAAAAAAAATTATAATACAGGTATTCAGATCTATGCTTAGAAAATGACAACCCAAAAATAGAGCCTACCAGTAATTCAGAGGTCACAATAATTTTTTTATATCACAGGTGTATGTTTAAATTTTAAACAGTATTTAGGGGGGAAATGAGTCAATACATTCTTTGCTACCACCTGCTACAGAAACAGGCCAGAATCAGTTAGCCACTGCTTTGAGATGCTGCACTTAACTGAACAGATGTTATTTTCATAACTTGACCCACATACCAAGATTTATCATAAATTCCTCTTTACTCTTTTCAGTGAGCCAATAACAAATTTGTGAGTTAAACAGTATCTCACTCATTTATTTGTTTATACATTCCCTTAACTGTCAGATGAACTATGTGTTTCCTTGTAAAGGTCAAAGTTGCCATAGATTCAGCTGCCAATATAACCTGTCACATTTGTAAATCAGTATGCTGTGCAAAACCAATTTAAGATTATTAACTTTTTCATTTCCATTTAATTTCCTGTGACAACTCACCCACATAGGCACAATGTTTCCTTCATTTCACTAATGAGCTAAACACAGCTTTCATATCTACTTCACTTCTTTCAAATTGGATGTATGTGGCAGTATCTCAACTATGTAAATGGTCAGTGTGTCTCTCTGAGTAGTTTTGAAAATGTTTTCCTGCACTGTCACTCATAAAACTACCTGATACTGAGTCTGCAATAAAAATTGCAGACTAATAAGAAAAGTTATAAGTGCTACAGGGCTATGTGTTTCTGGCCATCCAGTCATAAAACAGATTTGCATTCCCTGGCTCTACAAAACTAGATACCAGTAATAAAGGTAGTGCCTCATAACAGTGCACAGTTTGTATTTTCATTGGAGAGAGTGGGGCTGATGCCCACAACCACCCTCCAAGTGTACCAGGGTGCACTGTGACAGAGCATACATAGCATCTTTACTTGTATGTTCTGCAATACAAATAAAACCCCAAAATCATCCTGACCAAGAAAAACTGAAAGTACATAATGTAAGAAGAATAAGAGGGGATATATGTTTGGAGGGGAAAATATAAAATATTTTCTAGTATAATCTAGTACAGGTTTCAGGAACTGACAAAAAAAAATTAACACCTTAGGTGTAATTCAAAACGAAGGCCTAAATCAAAGCAGGTATCAGTTAACTCTTTCCAAAAGATTCAGTATTTCCATTCTGCTTACTCCATCAAGGAATAAACTTTAAAACATATTAAAAATAATTTAAATGTAAACCCCCCCAAAATTGAAAGAAGATAACAGCAAACAACAGAGGTTAACAAAATAATGCAGCATACTGTATTAAATAGATTAACAATGGTATGTCCATCAGGAGTGTAATGAAAACTGGAAACTAAATGCATGCACAGAGCAATGCCTAGTCACACACCAACGGGTAGATGACTGTTAAATCAAAAATGTGACAAACCAAGGCAAAAATCTATCCACCTACTGAATTCTGAATGTACTATCAATTATTCCATACATTCTATTAGAAACAGGGCAGTAGCCCTGATTTATCTTTCTGGTTGTCATCTAGTATTGAGTCAATGTCATCTAGTATCACCACCACTGCTACTTTCCCCAGTACAGCAGTCTTTCCTATCCTCCAGGGATATATACCAAGACTCCCAATGGCCAGCTGACATAACTAATATTGACCTCTGTATTTTTCCTGTACATATATACCTGTGTAAGGTTTAATTGATAAGCAAGGCATAGTAAGATATTAACAATAACTAACAGAATAATACTATAATAAAAGTTACTCAAACTTAGGGATTATTTACCTCTGTAATTTCCTATTTAGGAAATCACAGGTTAGGAAGGACCATCATAAGTGTTTTCCTTAATTACCGACACAATAATGGTTTAAAATAGGTTTGTGTTTTCATTGAAAATACCTTTATTCAGCCACTAAAATGTTCATATGTACAGCTTTGCAGCTCTCTCTAGCCTTCTTTCAGTCTAGCCTTCTTCATGTGTCTCCCAGAACTACTACTTCCTATTTGAATAAATGCAAGCAAAATATCTTTTATATTTTTGGGGGGGACCAATTCTATTAGGTGTTGGACTGGGTCTCCCTCCTCCACACTATTACATATCACAAAACTATTTAATGATAACAAAAAATTTTAAATATTAGTTTAAAATTCATTTTTATAGGCAACTTGAAAACTTTACCATATTTAATCCTCATTACTATGACTATAAATAAACTGATATTAATTTAGTATCCGTGGAAAACAAAACTTCTAATTATAATTCTGCAGGCATGCAGTTTGTAGGAAAAAGCTAACCAATAGAGCACTAAGAGAAAGGCACATGGAGTCAGACAGATGCACATGTGCATACACAGTAGGATATATGGAAGGAAAAGAAAATATTTATGAATCTCCTATATATAATTTTGACAGGCTCTAACAGACAAAACCAGTATAACTAAAGAGCATTGGTAGACATCACCAAAAGTAAGCAGTGCTACCCTGGTAGGAAAATCTCTTAAAAGCAATTACCAATTACCTTAAGTAGAAAAGATGATTAGGGTTGAGTTCAATTTTTACCACTTACTAGTAAAAGATCTACTCTCTTATATATCTCTCACTTGAATAGTATTTCATATATGAAGTATAAGGTTCAAAATAATAACAAGTTATAATTTAATAAAAATTGTGTACAGCCCAGACCCAACACAGCTCGCCCTGTGAGTGAGAACTCCAGGCCTGCCTCACTAGAGACCTTTCCCAGCGTTCTCCGTTCTAGCCCTGCTGCCCCAGACCAAACAGCTCAGCAGGTGAGTGAGAACTCCAGGCTGCCACTCTAGAGAGACCTTTCCCAGCGTTTTCTGGTTCAGCATGCAGCCCCACACCCAGCACAGTTTGCCCACTGTACTACACAGACCTTCCCCAGAGTTCTCCAGTTTGGCCCCCTCGCCCCAGGAAAAACACAGCCTGCAAAGCCCCCCACACTAGAGAGACCTTTCCCAGCATTCTCCAGTCCTGCTCCACAGCCCAAGACCCAGCACAGCTCAGCCCTGTGAGTGAGAACTGGAGGCCCACCTTGCTAGAGAGACCTTTCCCAGCTAAAGAGACATTCCCAGCATTCTCCAGTACTGCCCAGCTGCCCCAGACCCAACACAGCCGGCCAGGTGTGTGAAAACATCCACCAACCTTTTGGGAGCCCAGCAGACCAGCCAAAGCCCAGGCACAGTGAGTGTGTGAGAGAGCTTCTGTGCTCTCCTGCCCCCTCCCATACAGCTCCACACCCAACAAAGGCCTGGCATACAGGCCTGGGGAGAAACTCTGAGGCTGCAGTCCTTGCACTGAAACTAGGGTCAAAACCACACAGCTAATCCAGAAGCAGAGCATCTTGACAAAGGGGCACAACAGGCTCACCCCCAAGAACAGCAACAGGAAGGAGGTGTGCACAGCAGCCAGACCCAAGCCAGGCAAAACTACATGAACTGGAACTTGATGTAACAATATCTGAATTTCATAAGGTGCAAAGGTTAGAACTGCATTAAAACTCTACACCAAAAGTCAGAGGTCAGAGCTATAACTCATGATAAAAACAAGGAGCCAAATGCAATCTCAGGCCTCAAGCACACCAATGATAAGTGCACAGGACGCTAACTCAGCTAAAATGAATGAAGTAACAAAGGTGGAAGCAAGGAAACAACAGCAGAAAGACATAGAGAAATTAAGAACAGCATTAACGCCTGAAAGAAAAAAAGAAATTTTTGAATACAGAGCATCAGAAGTAATGAATCAAATCCAGAAACATACAAGGGAAACTCAATGCCCACCCAGAACAAGCGCAGGAACACTATTCCAGCTGAAACATATGAATTAACAGCATCTCAGGCAAAGAAACAACAACAAGAAAGGTAAAGAGCAACTCAAAGCAGAAATACTTTCTGAAATTAAAAAAGAAATCTTTGAGATAATACCATCTGAAGTAGAGAATCAATTCCAGAAATATATGGAGGAAACCAATTTGGAAAACACTCTGTAATAAAAGAATTAATAGCTACCTCTAACGAAGAAATTGACCAAAAAAAAAAAAAAAAGAAAGAAAGAAAGAAAAGAAATCCAGGAGATTAGAAACATGATGGATTCCTTTAATAAGCAATCCAGGAAAGAAACAGATCACATGAAGCAGACTCAAGAGATATAGAAGAACTTAAAATCACAATTATAAGTCTACAAAACCATTTGAGTGAAAGCAGAGACAGAGTCTCAGATCTTCAAGACTCTGGTGCAGCTAGTGAAAAGGTGAGAAAAGATCTCTTAAAAATAACTAGGATACAGGAAAAAATAATTCATCATATGCAAGATGATGCCAAGATGAACAATGTGAGACTAATAGACCTCAAAAAAAAAAGGAGGTCTTGACACAAATAACATAAAGAAAATATAGGCAGAAGCAATAGCAGAAAACTTCCCAAATATGAGGAAAAAAGCTAACATTCAGGTAAGCGAAGCATACAAAACACCATTTAACTTCAAGCAACTAAAAAACACACCAAGACATACTATAGTCAAGATCTCTGAAATCCAACACAAGAATACTATATTGAAAGCTGCTAGATAAAAGAAGCAGATAGCATTCAAAGGAAAACCCATCAGAATTACAGCTGACTTTTCTTCAGAAACCATGAAGGCAAGGAGAGCATGGAGCAGACTTCTTCAACTCCTCTATAAAAACAAATGCCAGCCCAGACTACTGTAACCTGAAAAACTCTCTTTCAAGTTTGATGGAAAAATAAAATACTTCCACAAGAAACAACAACTAAAGAATTTCATGATGACAAAGCCATCCCCACACAGGCTACTGAAAGATGTTCTAGAGAGGGACCACAAAGATGAGAACTCCACCAATGAGAACAGAAGGAACCCACTAAATAGGACAAACAATTAAACACAGGACAAAAAGGAGTAAACGACAGCAGGTAAATAACATGACAATAATAAGTCAACACATTTAAATTATAACCATCAATGTAAATGGATTCCATTCAGAAATAAAGAGAAATAGACTGGCACAGTGGATTAGAAACAAAATCCAGCAATATGCTGTATACAAGAAACACACTTAACTCAAAAATACATTCATAGGCTTGAAGTCAAAGGATGGAAAACAATACAGCATGCCCAAGCACCACAGAAAAAACCAAGGGTAGCAATCTTGTTCTCACACAATCTCAACTTCAAGCCAAGAAGGATCAAACGAAATAAAGAAGGCCACTATATACTGGTTAGGAGAAGAATTCAACAGGAACAGGTAACACTCATAAATATATATGCACCAAACACAGGAGCACCCAAATACATAAAACAAATCTTAATGGACATGAAAAAGCTAATATCCAATACCACAATCTCAACAGGAACCTAAATACCCCTTTATCCCACAAAGACAGGTCCAATAGACAAAAAATTAGCAAATCACTAGTAGAACTGAACCAGAGACTTGAACAAATGGACTTGGTAGACATATACAGAGTGTTTCACCCAACCACAGCTGAATACACATTTTTTTCAGCTGCACATGGGACATTTTTCAAAATAGACCACATACTAGTCCACAGGTCATGCCTAAGTATATGCTAGAAAAAAGAAATTATCCCATGCATATTGTATGACCACAGTTCAATGAAACTGGAACTAAATGACAAAAGAAACCAGAAAAACCCACTAAATTCATGGAAAATATACAACACCCTATTCAGCAATCAATGGGTGGCAGAAGAAATTCAACAATATCTACAATTCAATGAAAATTCAAGCACAACTTATTGGAATTTATGGGATGCGATGAAAGCAGTTCTTAGAGGGAAAATCATAGCTATGAACTCACACATTAGGAAAACAGAACGGGAACAGATCAGCACCCTAATGTTGCACCTCCGACAACCAGAAAAAAGAAGAGGAAACGAAACTCACAGCACCAAGATGGGAAGAAATCATAAAGATTAGAGCAGAAATTAATTCAATTGAGATGAAGAAAACAGTTCAAAGAATCCACAAATCAAAAAGATGGTTCTTTGAAAAACTAAATAAAGTTGATAAGCCTCTTGTCAACCTCATCAAAAAGAGACAAGAGAAAATTCAAGTACATGCAATAAGGAATAGAAACGGTGAAATCACCGAAGACCCAGCAGAAATTCAAAAGATTATCAATAGTTATGTCAGGAATATTTGCGCTAACAGAATAAAAGACACAGAAGAAATGGACAGATTCCTCGAAAGGGACAAATTACCAAAACCAAAACTGAATCAAGAAGATATAACAACTCTCAATAAGCCGATAACAGCCAATGAAATACGAAACGTAATAAAAAGCCTACCAACAAAGAAAAGTACAGGTGCTGAGGGATTTACAGCTGAATTCTATAGATATAATCCCCACACTCCACAAACTCTTCAATGAAATTGGAAACGAAACAGCCCTCCCAAAATCATTTCTGGAGGCAAGTATAATACTCATTCCAAAACCAGGGAAAGACACAACCAAAAAGGAGAACTACAGGCCAATCTGCCTCATGAACACAGATGCAAAAATACCCAACAAAATCCTGGAAAATAGAATACAGCAAATCATCAAGAAGATCATACACCATGACTAGGTAGGATTCATCCCAGGGATGAAAGGATAGTTCAATATTCAAAAATCTATAAACGTAATACACTATATTAATAGAATGAAATCTAAAAACCACATGATCATCTTAATTGATGCAGAAAAAGGCTTTGACAAAGTCCAACAATCATTCATGTTCAAGGTCCTACAGAAAATTGGACTAGATGGAGTCTATCTTAACTTGATAAAAGCCATCTATGACAACCCAAAAGCTCATATAATGCTAAATGGGAAAAAACTGAAATCATTTACTCTTAAATCAGGTACAAGACAAGGATGTCCTCTATCACCCCTCATATGCAATACAGCCTTGGAATCCTTAGCAACAGCCATTAGAAAAGAGGGAAAATTAAAGGGAATAAGAATAGGTAAAGCAGAAGCTAAATTATCACTATTTGCAGATGACATGATACTTTACTTGGAAGACCCCAAAAATTCCACCAAGAAACTACTAGAACTGATAGGGAAATTCAGTAGCATAGCCGGATACAAAATCAACACTCAAAAGTCAATAGCATTCCTCTACACAGATAACAAGCATACTGAAAGGGAAACAATAGAAATAATACCTTTTACAATAGCACCGCGGAAAATGGAATACCTTGGGATTCACTTAACCAAGGATGTCAAAGATCTTTTCATGGAAAATTACAATACCCTAAGAAAAAAGATTATAGATTTCAGAAAATGGAAAGATATTCCATGCTCCTGGATAGGAAGAACCAACATCGTGAACATGGCCATACTCCCAAAATTGCTGTACAGATTTCATGCAATCCCTATCAAACTGCCACCAACATACCTCCCAGACATAGAGAAATCATTCCTAAAATTTATTTGGAACCACAAACAACCTAGAATAGGAAAGGTAATCTTGACCAATAAAGACAAGGCAGGAGGCATCACAATCCCTGACTTGAAATTATACCACAAAGCCACTGTGATAAAATCATCATGGTATTGGCAACAAAATAGACCTGAGGATCAATGGAATACATTAGAAGGTGCAGACGCATCTGTGAACCCACTAAGCCATCTGATCTTCGACAAAGGGGCCAATCATACTTACTGGAAGAAAGATAGCCTCTTTAACAAATGGAGCTGGAAACCTTGGCTTTCTACATGCTGAAAACTAAAACTTGACCCAGCTCTATCACCATGCACTAAGTTAAAGTCAAAATGCAATAAAGATCTAAACATTAAAACAGAAACACTCAATCTCCTGGAAGAGAACATAGGAGGAACTCTTGAAGACATAGGGGTAGGTAAAGAGTTCATGAACAAACATATATTCGCACGGGAAGCACTTGAAAGAATCAACAACACGGATCAACTCTTTTTGAGGAGCTTCTGCATGTCAAAAGAAATTGTCAACAGAGTGAAAAGACAACCCACAAATTTTGAAAAAAATTCTAACTAATAGGCAATTGGACAAAGGTCTGCTGTCTAGAATATATAAAGAACTAAGATATAACAGGGCCCTCAAATTTAAAGACCCAATTCAGAAATGGGCATCTGGGATGAATACATACTTCTCAGAGGACAAAATTAAAGAAGCGAATAAATGTATGAAAAAATGCTCCACATTGCTAGTTTTCCGTGAAATGCGAATAAAAACAACACTGAGATACCATCTCACTCCAGAAAGAATGGCTATCAGAAGGAAATCAACCGACAACAAATGTTGGAGAGGTTGTGGGGAAAAGGGAACACTTGTCCACTGTTGGTAGGAATGTAGACTGGTACAACTATTGTGAAGGTCAGTGTGGAGACTCCTCAAAAGAGTAGGACTAGAAATCCCATTCAAGCCGGCTATCCCTCTACTGGGAATTTTCCCAGAGGAACTGAAAACATCGTATCATAGTGATATATGTGTTCCTATGTTTATAGCAGCACAATGTATGATAGCAAAATCTTGGAAACAACCAAGATGTCCATCACATGAGGAATGGTTGAAAAAGATGTGGTATTTCTATCTAATGGAGTATTACTCAGCTATTAAGAATGATAAGCTTGAAGCATTTATATTAAAGTGGATGCCACTTGAACATATACTGATAAGTGAAATAAACCAGACACACATGTGTAAATATCGTATAGTCTCCCTAGTATAATAAGCAAAAAGAAGAAATACAAATGGAAATGTACAGCAGCAACTAAAATCAATTGAGACAGATAAGACAAAGTGAATGGCATAAGCTGCAGGATACTAATCAGCTTTTCTTCTAGATGGCTAACAACCTAAGTTCACAGATCAAAATTGGAAAAATAGAAGAGCCACAAGGCCAACCAACATTTTGGCCCTACTGCAACATCATGAAACTCAGGTTGAGCTCCAAATTTTCTGAACAAGGAGATTATGGAGCCACAGAGGAAAGAGATCGAAGTTCTATAGTGTGCCTGGGGAGACTCACATGGAGAGAAAAGTTTCTCTCAGGCTCTCACAGAGAGCAAACTGGTCTAGCATTGGCCGTGACTCATCCACATGGATGACACGACAAAGGATCTACAGAATAAGGTACAGGACTACAAGATAAACCTTGAGGGGACTTCACTGACCTCATCAGAAACAAAAAGTACATGTGTTGGTATATTGGTCTTGCTCTATCTACGTCTTAACCATCCAACAGAAAAGTATAAAAATGAAGTATACATCACAGGGCCATAATAATAAGTTGAGCTGTAAATGGCTATGGTCGACAACTTCTTCAGATAACTCACTGTTGTGGAATGCTGAACTGTGTTGGATTGTGTGGTCGAGTTCAGGCACCTAAATTAGTTGAATGACAATGGTGTGCCCATATTTGACAGGTGTAGACAAAGGAAGGGGTATAGAAATTAAGAATCATGATGTGTGTGTACGGATAGATAACGCCGTGCTTCTACATAATTCTATGAGAGGCAAGATTTGCATTAATGGTGGGTTGACAGGATATTATGTCGGCTTCTAGTACTATGGACAACCACTAGGAAAATAACAAGGTAGAAAGTATTAATTATTGAATCTTTGATGTAATTCAGGTATAAAAAATAAGATAAGCAAACAGCTACACTCTCTTAATTTACTGATGAGACATACGCTATAATAATGTCTGTAAGTACAATATCATGTATGCACCTTCTATGATACCAAAACATTATGAAAACAGTTTGCAATGTATTAATTTATCAAATCCCATCTTGTCAAGGCATCTTAAAACTGTCTCACTGATATTTGTACTTGACATGTTCATGAAATAAACACAAATCAAATCAAATAAATAAATAAATAAATAATCTTGTATATACAAAAAGAATAAAAGGAAGGGGGAAACAGCATGTAAGTACGTATACAGAGGATAGCTGAGATGACTGTGGTACTAATTTCCATCAGTTTTTTTGGAAGTAGCACTTAATGTTTAAAATTTACTTTGACTACCTCTATATGCTAATATCTGCAATCGGAGCAACTACATCAAAGACAGCAATGCACAATACAAAAGTCACAGTTGAATACCTCTCATGTTGTTCTTGTAAATGTGTACCATTTCTAATGTATTATCAATTATTATTTTACTCTTTAAAATAAAAAGTAAAAGGACATTAAAAACACATGAAGGTTTATTGAAAGCATTAATGTTTATTTGACCAATCTTACATACCTATATGTTAATCTGAACAATAGATTTGATGATAACAATGTATGATATAACAACCATTGTTAATTTTTAACCTTGTTTTATAATTCTGTACCTTATGTATGGTCTCATGTTACTTTGTTTCTGTCTTTGTTTTTGCTATTCATTTTTGCTTTTGTTTTTACTCTTTAACAGAAAAATGAGAGGTCCAGGGAGATAGCTCAGTAGAATAACTGCTTGCCAGGCAGGGTCCTAAATTCAATCCCGAGAACCACAAAAAAAGAAGAGAGAGAGCGGTGAGCGAGAGAGAGAGAGAGAGAGAGAAGAAAAAGAGAAAAATTGCATTACAATATAATTCCCATCAATTATATCAAAGTTTCCAGGTTACACATGTATTTACATGGACAGAAAGCAAACCAATTCAAAACAAAGCAAGTATAAATAAGTAATTAATACTCAAAAGTTTATTTACCTGGTTCTAAGAATTTCCAAACCAAGAAATAACCAATATCCAAATTGGGATACTGCAACTATCATAACAAATACAAAACAGATTTAAAGGAACATACTTTCAAACTATACTACAGAATTCCTGCAATATAACTGGAAATTAAATACATGGAATCAACTCATCATTCTGAAAGGATCACTATATACAAAACACAGAAACTTATATTCTCATGAAATTTTAAAAACATAATTTTGTTAACCAAAATATTACTCCAAAGTAATGAAGTTCGTTAAGTAAGGAAGATGGAGGGGAGAGAAAAAGAGGGGAGAGAGGAGAGGGGAGGGCATCAAACTCACAAGAAAAACCATGAGATATTATTTTTAAGGACATAGAAAAAGAACCAAATAAAACTTATTGGAATGAGTAGAGACTGGAATTTAAACTTCCCTTGTTTTGTAATAATTATAAATTAGATATAAGAAAAGATGACAGAAGTGAACTGGAAAATATATCTGAGAATTAAATAGAAGACAGCACAGAGAAACAAAACAAGAAGGCGACATGTATCAAACTGGAGCTTCAAAAGTGACATTAATTCTAAGAATTTGTCCAGTACTGAAGAAAGTGATGAATCCTAAGAGCAAAAAGGATGAATCTTAACTGAGTGACTATGCATACAATTTTAAATGCAATGAGAAAGATAAACTACTATAAAAGAATGACAAACTGACTGGTGGGTGTAATATCCTCAGGTTAGCAAACATAACTCATCCCCAAAAGGTCATGTGCATAAGTGAAACAAAGTCACTTTCAGACTAAATATTTAATAGTAACACTGTCCCTGAAAGAATAAAAAATGCTATTTGGAGAAGAAAAATGAATTCAAAGAAAGTGATGTACCAGATACTTGAGCAATAAGTAAATGTGTAGCTGTATTTTTAAAAAATAAGTTGGCTGGGGAGATGGCTCAGTAGAATAAGTACTTGCCTGGCGAGCACAAGGGCCTGAGTTCAATTCCCAGGTCTGCCAAAATAAATAAATAAATAAATAAATAAATAAATAAATAAATAAATAAATAAAATGTCAACACATAAAAAATAAGCATTGCTCTCCAAAAAGGAGGGTAACAATAAATGTCGGTGCCCTAAAAAAACAAAAAGGAAACTCATTTTTAACACCATAATTCTTGAGTTAAAAAAATGAATAAAAGTGTTTCACTAGCTTGTAATGTGCAATAGAGGGAGGTAGAGACGCTAACTGACCTCAGGCTTAGTAATCTCAATATGCTTTTATAATATATAATTTCAACAATGGCCAGAAAGTTTGGATATTTAAGGAAACAAAGTACACATAACCAATTCAAACACTGTAGAAAGCCTGCAACTAGGGACACTGATATAAACCCCACTGTTTCACCAACTTCTACTCCTCCTCTGAATACTTCTTACACTACATACAACAGATGTTCTCTGATGTATGAGAGAAGACTGCCAGTGTCAATCCAACCAACAAATAATAGAAAACCTTCGTTTTCTCTGAAGATACATACATAGGTAAGAAGAAACTCTAGTATGTCTTCCCAGTAACCAGGAGATCACTGTGCTGTCTACTTCAGGAACTACAGACTGTTGCATATGCCCAAGATTCCAGGCAGCTACCCCAACAAAACAACCCTTATCATAACCTGTGAGTTAATCTGACAAACCAGGGGCTAAGTTGAGGAAGTATCAAGTAGGCAGAACAGCATGAAAACAGCATGATCCATGTGGAAAAACTAAAAGCAATTTGAAATTTGCAGTTCTGCACTGGTAGGGCTTAACACGCATCTCTCTGGTATACACTCTTAAAAACAATGAAGACCAAGGTTTTAAGCAAAAACTATTCTCTGACCAAGATTTTAACAAAAGTGTAAATACTATTTCTGAGTCCAAAGTTGATGGTGAAATATGTATACAATGCATTGTATTTTTACAATGATCATCAGATGACTACACTCTCACTTTTTGTACTCCATATCTGTCTTCCAGAAACCTTTCTGGCCTTTTCTCCTGTGTCTCTTAATCTGATAGTCGTCACTAAAGGATACAATTATTTAACAAAAAGAAAAATGAAGAAGCAGTGTTCTCTCCACTATAGGTGTAATGCTACCTATAGATCTCAGTGAAGCAGTCTGATCTTCTCCGCCTTCCTCTCCTCACATTATCACTTTTCAGATGCCTGGATATATCTGCCTGAACTGGAAAGGAGACAGAATTATATTGTTTGGCCCCAAAGGAGCATGAAATCTGACTACTTCTTTATTCCAGAAAATGCACTTGCATAGCACAGATGCCCTTTTATACTGCCTTTTCTCAGAATGCATCTCAGCACAAAACAAGCACTTATGGCACTGGCTGCCTTTAAGCAATATGTTAATTCCACAGATGAGCTATTTACTGGCAACTGAAATCATACATAGGTGCTGAGATCCACTGGTAATACATATCTGTGGTCCACATTACTCAGAGCCTAACACTGCCTTCTCTCTGACTCTCCAATACCACAGCTGAAATAGCTGGCACCTCAAACACAGTAGACTCCCCGCCCCCCCAACCATCAAAGATATCAGTACCTATTTCTTTGTAATAAAGGGCTCTAAATGTAATTAAGATTCTTATACTCTTACAGCCAACAATGAAATATATTATCAACAAGTACATCAAGTCCTGTACATCAGTCTAGCAAGTTAATTACTCTCTAGAAACTCTGTGTAATGTACTCATTTATTCAAAGTCATTAATTTTTGTACTCGATGAGCACTACATTCCCTCATAAAAATAGATGTTCCTACTCAATATGACATCTACTTCCCTGGCTTCTCCTATGTTAACTTCAAGAATCATGGCTGGACACAGCAGTACAAATCTACAATTCTAGCACTCAGAAGGCTGAAGCAAGAACATTGCCACCTGAGCTTCATGGTGAGCTCAAAGCCAGCCTAAATCACATACAGATGCTCTTCTTCAAAAGCAAACTGACATACATATTTATTAAAGTACAAATTAAATTCTCACAACCACAAATAGGACTTACCCATTACTGTAACACAAGTCTGCTACAAATCTAACTGCAATGACAAACACTTAACAGTAGGCAGTCCATAAGCATATATTAATATCCACTATGATTATCACAAGTCCTAAAAAGTAGTTGGTTTACAATAGTCATAGCTAGAATATCTAAGATCATAAGCTGCAAAGCACTGCTTTCACATAGATAAGCATACACTTAAAAGAATCATGTGTTAATTTGTCTTAAGAAAAACAGTACTGGGTTCAAGGGGGAAATAATAAGAGCAAACAAACTGGTTCTGCCATGCTAATCTTATTGGAGTGAAAAAAGAGGATACACATTTTTTTTTTTTTTTCTTCAGAACCAGGGATTGAACTCAGATCCTTGTGCTTGCCAGGGGAACACTTATTCCACTGAGCCATCTCCCCAGCCCTGAAAAAAGAGGATACAAAAAGAAAAAAAATCAATGAAAATTTACAAAAATATAATTAGAACTACTATAACTCTATAACCAGAGAGATCTATCAGTGATTATACGAGGAAATAACCAATTTCAAAATTATTTTTAAAAAGTAGTATAGGGGCCGGGGGAGATAGCTCAGTAGAACAAATACTTGCCTGGCAAGCACAGGGTCCTGAGTTCAATCCCCAGTCCAACAAAAAAATAAAAATAAAAAGTAGTATAGCATCAATTAAATGTAAATAAGAGCCTACAGGCATGTATGGTGAGGTACACAGGTCATCCCAGCACTAAAAGGCTGAGACAGAAGAATAGCAAGTTTAAACCCAGCCTGGCCAATTTACCAACACCCTGTCTCAACAAAAAAAGGGTTTTTATTTGTTTTATTTTGTTTTCTTTTGGGGGGCCTGCAGACTATTGTGAAGGCCCTGGATTCAATCCCTAGTACCACAAAAATATATAATTAACTGCTGAATTTAGGAATAAAAAGGTAGGCACTCTGTTAATTCTTGAGGCACCTATGTTTCATTACTTTCACATTTGAAAAACCTTTGAGTTTCCTTAAAATATATCAAAATTTATCAAATTCTTTACAGCAACAAAGCCTAATCTTCCATGTCATTTAGTATACTCTTAATTTACTAAAAACATTTAAAGTACACACTGGACGATTAAATCAGCTTTCCACTTATTTAAAAAGAATGTCATTTAATTAGATGCAGACCAAACTCATTTTATGGTGCTCACATGATAAAAAAATACATGAACAAATGTCAAGCATCATGGTTAACAATAATTCTGCAATGCAGAAATAAGCTGACATGTATTAAATACAAAATAACTCCAGGATCTAATATGAGGTTGTCAAATTTCTCAAACTGCAGTCAAAACATTTTATTTCATTTCAGCAGCTGAATTGAAACTATGGCTACAAATATCTTTTCCAGGCCAAGTTTAAAGACAGAGCATCTAATTTATTTAAAAACAAATAGTATCTTAGTGTCTTAAGTAGTATTTGTGAAATACTGTAAGTAATCTACTACTATGTTTGATGAAACTTGAACCATTAATATTTTCTTATTCAAATGTTACAATTAACTTTTTATTTGTAAGTTTAAAAATTTGAAGGAGGGACATTATAAGGATTTCAGATAAACCGCAGCAACCTACTTTGTAGATTTACTCATCCCTACTACCACTATTTTGACAGTTTCATTACTTTTAAGCAAATAATAAGTTATTACATTTTTTCCAGTCAGGATATCAACTTGCCTTGGGGAAATGACAATGTTATTACTACAGATTTCTCTGATTGCTGTAGGTCTCTGAAAAATTTTGTTCCTTCAGTACAACACTTAATGTGAAGGTCAATTAAAATCATCCATGAAAGTTAATATCTAAGTAAAAGAAAAAAATTTTAAATTGCAACCAATATAAACTTGTTTTCATTTGCATGACCTTGTCTTACATAAAAGAACATATTTTTTAAAAACAGGCTTTTCATTCAAAGTTTTAATTTGAATTCCAAAGTTCTAATTTTATTATAATTTATACTGAGATATCTATCAATTAATATTCAAGTCATTTAAGTACTGAAAATCAGTTTTCAAAGTATTATAAAGTTTTAAAAGACAAAGTCAAAGTAATTCTAAGAAATGCACTTTATGCCACATCTCATCTCACATTAGGCTTTACTCCTTAACCTCATATTACCAGGGTAACTTTTTCATTCTAAGGGTTTTCTGGTTTTGTTGATTTGCTCCTGGAAGTTCCACCTACAATGCAAACACGGTGAAGCTAATCTGTGTTGAAGATAACTTTATTTTTAATAACAACTTCAGGATGCTACAGTTCTGTTCTCTTCCATACCAAAAATTAATAACAACCCCTGTAGCCATCTTCCATTCTTCATCCTTGTGCTACTAGGTTAAATTATCACTAGAAGGGATGCAAGTCTTTTGATGTTGTGTTTAATGATTCCACAGTAAAAAGCTTTAAAAAAATAAAATTGAAAAGTAGCCATCATGTTGCTGGTCAACACAACTACTACAAACATGAGTCTTGGTTATAAAGACACACTACAATACAAAGACCTTCCAGTCAAGAATCCACCAAAGGTCTCACATGCCTTAAAAACAAAAGTAGATAGGGCCAGGGAGATGGCTCAGTGGAATAAGCACTTCCCGGTAAGCGCAAAGGTCTGAGTTCAATCCGCGGTTCCACCAAAAAAAGTATAATTTATTTCCACAAATCTCATAACTTAAGCTTTTCTTTTTACACATGACCAGTAAAATGGAAGCGCCATAATTTGGAATGGTTAACCTTTGCCAATCCATATTTTCAGAGAAGCGCTTATTCCACTGAGCCATCTCCCCCGCCCCAATCCATATTTTCTACAGATAATCTGAGGCCCACTAAAATAGCATATTCTCTTTGAATATTAGCTTGTTTAAAGAAATTATTGACTTGAATTATGTAATGTAGTAATTTTAGACACAGAATGCTTAGTGGAACAAGAAACCTTTTGCATTTCATTATAGACACATTTGGAACAGAATCAAGTCTTTTTATTTTCTCCAACTTATTCCCCAACTAAAATAGGGTCTACTACCTAGTGGATTACAATTCAATTTAAAGATTTATTTAAGAAAGCTAAAGTTCTCACTTCTTTCACCAAATGACTTTGTGTTTTGTTTTGGTTTGGTTTGGTTTGTATTTTGTGTATTAGGTACAGGTTCACCCTGCACAGCTCTGACTCATAGTGATCCTCCTGTTTTCAGCTTCCCCAGCACTGAGGGAGGAAGAGGAGGAAGAGGAGGAGGAAGGGGGAGGGAAAAGGAAAGGGGGAGGGGAGTAGGAGGAGGATGATGAAGACTATGACATCAGTAGCACCGGCCTCGATTACAGACCATCAATCTCTTAATATTCTACTGCTATGATACCCTTTGATTTGGGCCACAACAGAACTGAAATAAGGGGGTACCACCAGGTCCTTCTCTAAATCTGCTAATCATCTACTATGCAAGTTATAAGGACATATCCCAAGGACATCCAATATCTGTTGTGCATGGAAGTATGCATTATGGCTAAGTCTGCTCAAGAATAAATAGAAATATTCTGTGCTAATGAAAAAAAAAAAAAAATAGGAAGCTGAAATACAGAATTGATGAGAGCAGGGAACAATGACAAGATACAGAGAAGAAGAATTCCTGTCAATTTAAAGATATTCTGACTAATGAGAACCAGATTATTCTATACTAAAGGTAAGAAAGCCACCAGAACCTATTGTCAATATTTCAAAGAATGCTTAAAATAATCTTTCCATAGATATGAAAAAATTATTATATGACATGCATATAAGTTTTATATATTTGTAAAGAACCTTTAAACTACTCATTCAGACATTATTTAATATTCTCAAGTTGAATTAGGACCATTCACTTAAACCCAACAAGATCTGCATTGCTGATCCAATGAGACCTGTACAAAAGCTTTTTTCAGAACTTCTACCTCATAGGACTTTGAATTTACTATCAAGTTCCTCTAGTTGAGTTGTAGTTTATGTCTCTGTTTTCATGAACTCCCTCCTGCCTCTTTAATATTTGAGCTCTAGATTTCAAGACTAGTTTCATAACCTGTAAAAGTAATATCTAATTCCTATTATAAATACCAGGAATGGGAAAGTATTTGTTGATTATTCTCTAATCACTGGTTGGCATTTATTTTCACAAGCAAAACATAATTGAATTACACTGTTTATCTGGCAGCACCATCATCCTAAAAGATAAAGTTGCACAAGGAGTAGCCACCCACTTTCTTTAAATATGCTACCTACTAGGGGTTGCAGATACCGGACTACTGGATTCAGTACTACATATTTGTTTCATGAATGTTCTCACCAAAAACAAGGAAGATAAAAATCATATGGAATAAGAATAACTCCCAAAGCATCACAATTTTAGAGGTTTAGTTCATTTGCACTTGGGTAAGAGCCTACTATTTAAGATAGGAGTTAACTGAGAACTCATTTTGACATATTTAAATGTTTTTAACAGAATGCCCATGAAGACTCACTGTTTACTGAAATAGTTTCTTGAAATGGTTATTGGAGAATAAAATCTCCATAGAGTGTCTAAAGTCTCTTGAACTGAATGAATTATTAAGATTGATTTTTATTATGTACTAGCTAGAAACTTTTCCTATTACCTTAGCACCTACAATAGAAGTCAACAGGGAATGTTTTGTTTTTGTTTTTGTTTATGTATGTGGTACAGAGTCTCACTACACAGCTTGACTCCTAGTGATCCTCCTGTCTCAGACTTCCCAGCACTGGGATTACAGGCATGCGCCACCACGCCCTATCTCGGTGGCCTGTTCAGTGCACCCAGGGGCAAGGCCAGTGTGGCATGTGGTGCCAGAAATCAAACTCTGATCCTGGCACTTGCCCAAGAAGCACAGAAATGTTTTTAACACAGAAGACACCCCTTTCTGTGACTCTGACTGAATACATCTAATACCCAAAACAAGGTCAAGCTATTTGCTCTCTAGCAGGAGCTTTATCTTATAAAGTGAATAGCAAATCAGAAGGCACTTAGACAAAGAGTTAAAGAGGTTACCTCTGATTCACATCTTGTAGGCTGTATTATTAGGGTTCTCAACATTAACAGATTCAGTAAACGAATCACATTTAGTAAATGAACTTTTATCCATGCACACTCCTAGGAGAGCCAAAGCACCGCTAGCTAAGATTTGCTGATAAATTTTCATTTAAATATACGTAGGCCTTCATTTTTGAATATTTTTTTAGAAATCAGAAACAGTAAGTTCAATCCAAAAGAAGGATTACTGTTCAGAATCAATTGCCAGAAATGAGCCTGAGAAGTCCCCCTGAACAACAAGCATCAATCATGTTCACTTCTAATGAGAACAGTTAAGTCAAACTTTGACTTTTCATATTTACTGGAGAAAATACTGTATAAGTTAATGATTTGCCAACCTAATTTTCTACTCAAAAATCATCTCCTATAGTTTCTCTACTAGGCATATATTATGCTTACACCTGATATACAATGCAGCAAACCTAACTATGTCTGCCCATGTTACCCCATAAATTTCACTTCTTACAAAACTCTTCTGATGATCCTTTTTTATTCTTTCCTCAAACGGAAGAGGCCAAAAGATAGGTAAGTTGGAGTACAACCACCACCACTAGAACTGCAGAAATGTATAAGAAAAACAGGCCTGAACTTATAATTGGCCCCTTCTCTATAATCCTCACCTCAAAATTACAGGGTCCACATGTTTTCCTGATCTCCCACACTAAGAAAGGATCCTTCATCAGTATCAATAAGGAGAATATAGGAGCAGAGGAATAACCTCACCACATTAAAGCAATGGCATTCCGAGTCAAGAAACTTTTTTACTTGGAGAGGATTGAAGTACAAGAAGTGTTTAAAAGTTAGCATTAACCACTATTTAAAAAGGTCAGAACCAAAGAGGACCACAAGAATGCCTTCAGTTCCAATATTGCTACTGCCATGAAACATGAATCGTCTCAGGCCACAAATTAAAAAATAAAAAATAAAAAAAAGTGTTATATCTAGGCCACTTGACTCCAGAAAAGAAGGAAGGACAAGTTTACGTAGTAAAATTATTCCAATATGGACAGAAAGATAGCTCAGTGGTCTAAACACCTGCCTAGCAAGCACAAGAACCTGGGTTTGATCCCCAGTACTGCCTGCTGTGCCAGCCCCAGAATCCCAGGAGCGATGCAAGCCACAGAAACTGGGCATGATGGCACACAAATGTAATCCCAGCTCTTGGGAGGCTGAGACAGGAGGATCATTAGGAGTCTGAGCTGCACAGTGACAATGTTTACCAAAGAAAGAAAAGGAAAAAAGAAAAATTTATAAAACATAAAATAAAATTACACGTATAAAAAAAAAATCAAAATAAAGTTGGCTTCCTGAACAATTTTCAATTTAGAGTACTTAACAAAGCTGGGAAGAGATCCTGTCTCCCTGGATCTCAATAACTGACAAAGGCTCATACTTTGGCCACATCAGGAAAGGGCAGAGCAGTAAAATAACAGGTCCTTGGAGACTACATCTCATTCCACAATATGATGTAAAGAGAAGTCGAAAATCTTTTCCATTTGATATCTTGTTTTTATACCATTTGTTTAAACAAAGGCTGTGGTCTGTATTATTTACATAGCTAGAATTCCAATAGCACATGCTTGGTAACTGAATTACTTTGATACTCTATCTCCTATTGAAGATTTGTTTACAGCAATGAAGAGATAGAGTGAATAGCTCTGCACAATGTACATCAATGGCTAATGACAAACTTAAGAGCTTCTTTTGGAGAAAGGCATGGTTTACCCAGTTTTAAAATCTAAGTTCTTACTACCAAGACTATTCACCTATGAGTTAACAAAACACAAACATGGTATAAGTAACCACCTTTCTTATAAAAATTCTTGAACCTTTTATTTCTTAAATAAACAAGAGGATGCTTTATTTTGACAAAAACATATTTAATACAATCTTATATGTCCAATAAAGACATGATCATAATTTCGTTTACACGTACATTAAAAATACAAATAGAAATGAAGAAATTTATTCATAAACTGATGAGGCTCATAAGCTACCCAAAAAAACTAGTGTGAAAGTGTATAGAACCTGAGCAAGTACAGGATTTTTTATTTATTTTTAATGTATTTGGTAAAGGGCCTCACTATGCAGCTCACACTCCTAGTGAACCTCCTGTTTTCAGTCTCCCCAACACTGGAATAACAGGCATGTGCCACCAACATCAGTGTCAATGGCTCACTCAGTGGGGGGGAGGGGTGCCAGTGTGACATGTAGTGTCGGGGATAGAACCCCTGTTATCTGTCTAAGCAGGCCCTTAGTCTACTAAGCTATCTCACCAGCCTGTACGATGTTTTTAATATATTTAATATGGTAATCATTTAAAAGTACAGAAATAATATGAGACTTTTTTGCTCTGTTTCACATGGACAAACACAGGTAATTTCTAAAAATATACCAAGATTGCTTCACAGGCAATTTCAACAGAATGAAAGATTAAGAAAAATACATTCCATATATTTTTAAAATGTCTCCTTTTGGCATGGATGGATTCACAGCATGAAGGCCTATAAAATTCCATCCTTAGCTGGTAGTATTATAATACTAAATATTCCTGATGAAGTATAATACCTGGAGAAGCATCATTTAGGACAAGCCTTACTGTCTCATCCTAATCTGAGCTTGAGCTATTGGAATGAATGCATAGAAAATATACATAGTAAGATAACATCCATAATGAAAAGTGGCACAGAGTAACAAGACCAAAAAGAAAATTCTGCCCACATCACCATTCATTAAATTTAGATTTTTTCAAAGCAATGGGGCATATATAATCTCAAGACCTCAAAATTTTATTCTAACTACTTTTTGATTTTTCATTTGCATAACAAATGTTATTTACATTCTGGATCAATTGGATAACTCCTAGCACCCAAAATCACCACCTGAGCACACTATTCACTGAAAGGAGACAACATTCCTATTACTGCAAAAACCAAGGTTAGCAAAGGTTCAGATGGAGTAAGACGCTGAATCATCACACAACTCACCTGAGCATCAGCATGGAAAACCTAAAAAAGCACCACAAGTACTATTTATTTGAAGTTTATTGGGTTTAAGTTTTATTTTGGTTTGTGTTTTATAGGTATCTAAGAGCTACAAGTTTAAAGAAAGTTTTAAATTACACATTAATCAGATAATTTAAAAATCAACTAATGTAAATAGAGGTAAATGAGTGTATTATTCATTTAAAATTGTTGTTTTGGGGCCAGCCAAATAGCTCAGTGAATTAAAGTGCCTGCAAACAGACGCTGGGGCAGGGGATTCAATCCCCAGGCCTACCATGCCAGCCCCACCCTCAGGGCATCCTGAGATGGCAATTGAGACTGGATATGGGGGCATGTGCCTATAATCCCTGCTCTTGGGAGGCTGTAAACACCCAGATCATTATGAGTCTGATCTAGCAGTGAGACCCTAAACACCATGCAGACCCTTCCCTAAAAAATACAAAACAATAAAAAAATTGTTTTTGTTAGCCACACTAGGACCAACCTCCACTAGCACAGGATCTGGACCAATTTAAAGGATCATGTGACTATATTATCATAGCACTATTATAACTAGTTCATTAATATGAATAAAAAAACACGTAACAAACAGTATTTCCTATTTTCCTTTGTCCACCATAGAGGCAAATTAGAAACATGATTTAACTATAACAAATGAGTAGAACTTTGTTGTCAGGCTCTGTGTTAGCCAAAAAATACCCTTAAATGTTCACATACTAGTCCTCATTTCTATAAATGTCAGATTATATGGCAAAAGGGAATTAAATCTCAGAATCAGCCAACTTTAAAATAAATTTATCTTGGATTATCTAAGGGGGACTGATAGAATCACAAAGATCCTTAAAGGTAAAAAAATGAACAGGAGACTGGAGCGACAGATAAGAGAACTAGGCTGGCTGTAAAAGAATGTGTGTGGCCTTGGGGGCAAAGAGACACATTGAGCTCCAGATCTAGTCCATTTAAAGCTTCTGACTTATCTAACTTTAGACAAATCTCTGTTACTAAGTTTGCAGTGCTGTGTTACAGCAGCCATAGAAAGCTAATTCAGTCCTCTATCATTCTGCTTTCCCCATCCTAATGGTTTACAAAGCTGGAAATTTTTATTTGTTTCATTATTTGATATGTTTATTGTTTGTTTGTTTGTTTTTGTCTTTTTGAGACAGGGTCTCACTATGCAGTTCAGGCTGGCCTTAAGCTCACTTTGTAGCTCAGGCTGGTCTTGAACTCACAACAATCCTCCTGCCTCAGCCTCCCGAGTGCTGGGATTACAGGCATGCGCCACCACGCCCAGCTGATATGTTTATTGTTTGAACTACTTCAAATCCCTCACAAAATAAGACAGTATAAATTTTGAAAATAAATTATATAAATATTATCAAAGATCCTGACTATCTGCCAACAGTGAGCCTGCACTAGATGTTAGAGAATACAAGAATTCATAGCTTCACCATTCACTCACTACAATGTTTTCTGCTACACAGTATACATTTTCTCTTGCAGGAGGTCACAAAATAAAAACTAAGCAAAAGATGACTAGTCAGGCAGCTTATGAACAATGAAAATTTGATGTCAAAAGTATGGAGTATAGAGTAAAGCATAAAACTATAAAGTAAAAGGAAACAGAAAAAAAAGGGACCACTAGGGCTGCTATGGCACAAGGTAGCACCACCACAACCTGAGGAAGTTGGATGGTCAAATTAACTCTGGTTTGAAGATGTCAGATTACAATGGCTCCAAAGGTGCCAATGAGAGCAAAACAGAAAAGAAAAGCTAAAGAAACACATCAGAGTAGACAACAGATAGGAGGGAAGCTAAGGCGGACTGACAACAAGAAAACAAACCAATGATAAAAACGCATAAAAAAACAGAAAGAGTAACAGATTGTAAGAGCCAAAAAGTTAATAAATTTTAGCCAAATATTTTGGGTAATTAAAATGCTAATTACCCTGATTTGATTGCTGCACACTGTACACGTGTATAGAAATATACTACACCTCATTAATACGGAACATTATATGTCAGTTAAAATTAAATATAAAAGAGGATCCACCTTAAAGATGGAGTTATCAGTAAAAAAGATATTAAGATCAGGGAGTGATCTTAATAGGTGTAGAAGAAGGGGTATAGAAATTAAGAATCATGATGTGTGTGTATGGACAGTACAGTTGGGATAAATAACGCCATGCTTCTACATTATTCTATGAGAGGCAAGATTTGCACTAATTACATATTTGATGTAATTCAGTTATAAAAAATAAGATACGCAAACAGCTACACTCTCTTACTTTACTGATAAAGAGACATACTGTTATAATAATGTCTGTAAGTATAATATCATGTATGCACCTTCTATGATACCAAAACATTATGAAAACAGTTTGCAATGTATTAATTCATCAAATCCATCTTGTCAAGGTATCTTAAAACTGTCTCATTGATACTTGTACTTCAATAAAATAAAAAATAAAAAGATCAGGGAGACCAATAGTTTCCATTGAGCAACCAACAAAGTTGCTCTGGAAGGAAGTAAAGGATAAGGCTGGTTAAATCTCAGCACAACTGAATCTCAGATCTATAAAGAAAAGCTTGATTGTTAATTTTGCTTCATCAAAGAAGCTAACTCTAACTGTGTAACTTCACAAAAAAGCTCTTGAGGGGCACTGACAACCAGTTGAACCTAGGACCCTTGATAAATATAGAAATTATCATGAAAAAGGACTGTCATAAATACCTGTTTCTCAATCCCATAAATAGCCTCTAATGGTTAACAATAAATATTTTAACTCAGTGATTACAAAAACTATAAATAATAGGTATTGCTTAGGTCAAAGACCAAAATTGGTGACTAATTTTTTATAAATCATATGCTTTTACATGCAACACAAATCTTAGAAAAAATAATAATTATTTCTTTTATACTGATAGGAAAAGACGTAGATAAACAAGAAAGTGAATGCAGGTATCTAATGTTCTGCTTTGAGGACATCTACTGTAATGGAGTCACTATTTTCTTGTCTCTCTTCTCTACAGGAAGAATCTACTTCACTAATTAAAGTCTGACATCGACCCAGACTATAATCAGAAGTGGTACGTTTATTTGTTGTTCTGATCCTGCCTAGGTGAGAAGAGATCATTAATGTCTCACATTAGGCTTTTGGTTGTCCTACAGTGAAAAGTGTTACATTTTTGTTAATTGCTCTACAGAAGTTACAAAACTACTAGCTTAGTCAGGTAAAGGCTACAATACCTTAAACCAACAGCCAAATCCAACTACATTCAACATCCTGAATGCTAATAGCTTACTGGAGTGAATACAAGGTGAATTTAAATTTATCTCTGATCTATTCCAGGGCTATCCTCAAAGCAACTGTAAGTTTAAACCTCATTTTTCTTGAAATATAATTAAAGCAGATGAAGAACTCAGTCTAACTTCAATGGCCTCTGATATCCACATATATGTGCTATCCGTATATTCATCATTAAATCTTCTTTTATGTAAGAATAACCCAGGATATAATAAGCAGTCTAATAAATAACCTCGGGTTAACTTTGCTAAATCAATATATAAAAATATATTAACCAATACAAATCACAAATGACAATAAAGTTTACTGTAAACTAACATTTATGTGGTTTGAACAATCAGCATTAAAGAAAAAACTGTAGGAGCATTAATGAAATCAGCATAGCCAATGACCAAGTTCGATAAGGGAACAGCTGATTTCTCGCATTATGTATTTTCTTAAAATACAAATTATTCCTTTTATCTTTCTCCCAACTTCAGATTTCAAAGAAAAACAATGTGAAGTAAAAGCAGCCAATGTTTATTTGCTAAGCACCTGTGAAATACTCAACAATTCTCAAAACAACACTTTGAGATAGTGTTGTTATTATTAACCCTACTTTCCAAAGAGGATGCTACAGAATACTGTTCCCAACTTTCACAATTCATATAAGGCTGAGATAAGACTTGAACTCTTGAAATTCTTTATGTAAGAGGTGACTGGAAAAATACAGTGATTTTTTTTTTTAATTTCTTACAGTAAAAGAAAGAGAATAAATGAGTCTGAAGTGAGAGGCAGTTTGGCGAGTATTCTGAGAGGACAATGGCAAGGAAGACTAAGGCAAAATGTCTGTCATCAATATTTTTAACTAAACAATTGTCAAATTTATATCACACCTTGTTGATAAAAACTGCTTATGACAATTTCTGTTCAATACAAACACATACTCATCCACAGATCTGGCACTCTTGAGATTTCTGGCTCTCTCACAAAGTCAAATGACAATGAAAGTAAATGTTTTGAATCAATTCAGGACATCAAGGCAGCCATAACAATGCAACTAAAGATATTTAATAAAGAAGACTTCCAGAACTGCTTGATAAAGTAGAAAAATGGGTATCTTGTTCAAAAGGAGAAGTAAAAATGTGGGGAGGATTAAAGGCAACATGTGCTTTTATGCTAGTAAATTTTTAACTTAAATATTCACCACAGTTTTTGAAAACACCTCATCTTTTATTCACTTCCAAGAATTCAATGACTTGTCTAATTCATTCAAGAGTGGCCAGTATCTTCAGGTGTCATCTAGCATCTATTCTTCTGTGATTCACAACCCCTTTATGTTCTTCTCCACCAACCTACTCTGCTCTGCCCAACAGAAACCTATCCTAGCCTCATACTGTCTCATAAAAATAATTAAGCTTATGAACTACATATGGTGGTAGTTCTAGGACTCCAGGAGGATGTAGCAGAAGAATCATGAATTCCAGCCCAGCCTGGGCAACTTAGCAACTTGGTGAGATACTGATCCAAAATAAAAAAATTACAAGGGCTGGAAATATAGCTCAGTGTAAAGGCCCTAAGTTCCTCAATGTAAAATCAATAAAGTTCCCCGTGCAATGTCCCCACTATATGGTTAAAAACTGGGTAAAGGAAAAAATAAAACCATTCTTCTATGTATAAAAATATACTTATAAGCTCAACTAGCTCAGAGGCAATTTTTTTCTATGAAGAATAATATAGTAAATACTGATTAAGGCCCATGGGATCTTTGTCCCAGATACTCCAGTCTACTGCTATAGTTTGAAAACTATAACAAATAAATAGGCAAGCCTGTGTTCCAATGAAAAACTATCTAAAAAATGAAGCTATCTAGAAATATGGACAACAAGAATATCTGTCTTAGGGGCAGCAGGTGATTGATCTGCAGGCTACCTCATAATCAGAGGATACTCTAATGGCTTGGGTACATTATAAAACTCAACACTTCTATCTAAATTACTGGGAAACCACTATATGGCTATAAAACAGATTCAACAACTTTCACTAAAATAAATATTTTTATTTACCAGAAGGACTCATACTCTAAATCATACTGTTAAAATCCTGTTTTAGTTTTAGGAGCTATTCTTCTGATGGCCTTCATGGACATCTCTAGACTTTCCTATACCCCCATAGAAAGCAGCACCTCCCATCCACAACAGGGTTTACAGAACCTCAGCCACGCAAACAAGGACCCTGAGCAGCCTACATTTGTTCTTGTGCTACATTTATTCTCCATCAATAGCATCTGTTTTGTTAGGGCAAAGCCTGTGATATTCTGCCAATAAAATCAGATTTCCTGGAACAATGACACAAAAAATGTAAGAGAGCTCACTTCAATTAGCATGTGCAAGTTAAACCACTGTAAACGTAACAGTATAAAATTTCAAACTTTTCTGATTTCCTAGTTCTTGTCTGCTGTCTTCATGGTTGTCCAGCCAGTTAGGTATTAAAAACTAGAAAATGGAATAAGATTTTTCTGTCTGTCATAGTAACCCAGGATAACTGAAATTATGAAGAAAATGAAATCATCTGCGATCCTTCTCTCACTTATAGCTGAATGTGTGATAAATCTTAAGTAACTATTCTTCCTCTCTTATTTTTAATGCTACCATTCTAATTTTCACTCTTGCCCATATATTATCTATTTCACTCCCAAGCGTTTCTCATCACTTACACCTTTTAATAGGAATATTTTAAATATGTACCCAGTTCAGCAGTACAGCATGGGCTCTGGATTCTGTCTCCATTATACACAGACACACACAGAAAAACTCAAATATACACTCATTTATCATAAAATATATATAGGTGTGTATACTTAAAATCAAATACACAGAAAATGTGTAAATGTAGATAAATGAAATGATGTTCATATTTTAATATTTATTTCTATATAGCAATCCCTCACTTATCACGGAGGTTATGTTCCAGATACCTCTGCAATAAGTGAAAATCAACAAAGTAGTGACAATATATTTATTTTAGTATTTATATATATTTAAGGTCTTATAAAACCTTCCCACACTCTTATAAGCCTTCACACACTTCTAAAAACACTTCTAATTTTCTTAACCATTTTCTAAACTCATAAACCTATGTAATTTTAACAACATACAGATACTGTACAGTACTGCAAAATCCCACTATATAGCAAAAAATTCACAATAAATAATTTAGATTCATGTATTTTTGGAAACCCACAAAACAGTGAGTCCACAAAAGTCAAACCACAAAATAGCAAGGGACTACTGTACTCCAAAGGGGCAAACACATTCCACTTGTAACTAACATCAAGTTTTAAATCTAAAACTACCAAAATACATATGTACTTACATACTAAGTAATGCACTCTAACATATTAATGTATAAAGCACTATGAAAACAATGATGAGGTTTAGAAAAAATACGAGAGAAGCCGAACAATGAAGGTAATGAAAACTATAAATTAACTGGTGATACAATACACTCCTAACAAAACAGCATATCAAATCTGAGCAGAAAAAATGCCATTCTGCAGCCCATCATTCACTGCATCAAAAATCAGTATCAAAACTACTGTTACACACAAACTTTTAACTGAATAACATTATTTCAATACTAAATGCAAATGATAAATGGAAAAGTTAACATCTTGGATTGACTATTTTAAAGGGATAAAACAGCAAACAAATGTGACATAAATGTTACTTTATATATACACAAACACAAGCAATGTATTTATTACTTCACAACCCTTAGACAGCAAAAAAAGTGTTAATTATTAATCTTTTCAATACTACTATTGTAAGGCAAGCACCATGTGGCTCACAAAATACCAGGCTAAAAATTTAATTCATTCATGTAATAACTTATTCATATGAAATGAGTAAAAATTTCCAGAACGATTTCAGAAGAATACTTTTCCCTATCTATCAGTATGGTCAGGATTTCCAATAATTCATGATGCTTTTCTTATTTTTTTATTTTTTGGTACTTTTTTTAATTCTTAAATGAGAATATGTCACAGTGACTACATAGGAATACTCTACTTTTATTTACTCTTGCTTTCCATTTTGTTCTGAATTCAGAATTTTAGAAAACAATGAATAAAAACAAATCCTTTCCATATATAATATATTAAAAATGTAACAGGGATGCGGAGTTTAGCTCATTGGTAAATGACGAGGCTAACAAAGATCATTAGGTTAGGCTAAGAGGGCATAAAAGGAAACGAAAGTACAAACATGAAGACATGACAGAAGGAGAATTACTGTCCTATACCCCAATCCGCTCTGGAGCATATTCATAGGTATGCACATATGTGCCTAAATAGTTTTCTAGACATTTTTTCATCCAATCAAGTTGAGATTAACCATTATATCAGAGTAACTTTAACTTATCAAAACTTCTATTTTATATGGGCATCTAGGCCAAGGACAACTATTTTTCAGATACAGGGGGTTCTAGGATGTTCAAAATCCATGGATGTTTAAGTTTGTTACATAAAATTACACAGTATTTTCATAGAACCTACACTTATCTTCCCATATACTGTATCACTAGCACCCTTGGAACACCTAGTAGAGAAGAAATGTCATATAAACAGTTGTTTTATTATACTGTCTGGAGAACAAGAAAAAAATCTACTCATGTTCAGTATATAGAATTTTAAATTATTTTAATCAATACAATTGGTTGAAAATGAACTTGCAAAGCCCACAGATGTACAGGGCACAATGCATATGCATGATATATATAATGTTGTTTCTTCTGGTAAACATGTATCCATATTGAAATGAATGGCTTTATTTCACATAAGTATTCCTATTGTTCTTCTCAGTCTTTATCTAATCAATGCTAAACACTTGTGTATATAAATTGTATGCCTTATCACTGCAGTGAAACACACAATTTTAATAAGTACTCTATTGTGCTATTGGTCCATCCACAGAAAACAATTACACTTTCGGTTCAAACAAATTATTGTGCACTATAAGGTTTGAAAATAAAAACTGCTAACAGTTACATTTCCAATTTACGATAAAGAGCTATACACTTTCTAACATAGGTTTGGCTAACAGAAATCAACTGAGCAAGTATTTATTTAGCACTTACGTCCTCAATTTCAAGAGAAAAGTGGAACTCAAAAGACATTCTCTGCTTTAAACATTTCAAAATCTAGCATCAATAAAATAACATTTTTTAAAACTAATATAAAAGATTCTAAGAATATAAAAATCTAAAGTGCTACTACTCATAATGATAAAAAGAAATCTTAATTTATGATTATGCTTTGGTACTGAAGGAACGCTGTTTTTAATATTCTATCTGTTCCATTTTTAGAGTATATATAACATGAATATGACAAATACAAACCATTTGAAATGAGCATACCAAGTTCTCACCACTGGGATTGCTCCACAGTAAGGGACTACCACAGGGCATGTACTAAATCATTCTGGCTATGAGGCCAGTACAACAAAATTGATCCCACTTATTTATGACATTCATTATCAAGAACAGACATTTATAAATCCACCAATATGTGCCACATCCTACACAGCTCCAGAAACTTTGAAAGAAGGATAGTGGAGATGAAGAAGACAGGAATCAACATTCAAAAGCTGAGGTGAGATGGAACCCTCTCTAGATGGGATAAAGTGAACTGCCCAGCACCTACAGCATATTTACTTATATAACCAGTATATGAATACATTCATGAATAGCTTAAGGTGAGGCTAGGATCCGGAACAGGAAGAATGTCTAACCTGTTAGTAGAACAGCATGTGATGATGGCTTCATGGGAAATAAGAGAAAACAGTCTGTATTATCTCCCAGGCAAAGGTCAGGTAACTAGGTACCTTAGCTACCTGAGCTGTGCATGCTTCTCATGAGACCAAACTCATGAGAGGCAGTGGCCTCGCCCTAGATACCTGAGGTACAGAGAGCTTCACTCCCAACAAAGATGAATCTACAGTAGTCATACAACACTTGCATCATTAGTTCTCAGCCAAAACCTACTGAATGGTCTTACAATCAGGTAGGAACCATATTTAGCCAAGGAGCTACATGAGTTACTTTGAAAGCAACTTCTTCCCAATTCAACACAAGGTAAAGTAAAAAGAGCAGCAAAGATGGCAGAAACCCAAAACATGGCACCTCTCATCAAAATACTATGATACTTCTATTTCTTTTCTTCATCTTGTGCTAAGTATGCATCAAAAACATAGGTGAGCCAACAGGTTCAACCTCAGACTACTGAAGACAATCCACAAGTACATCCCTAACACATGTTGGGGACCACAAATTATAAATTAAGACAGAATCTATTTGAGGCCTCCTTGCCTTGCCTTGAGGGCAGTTTTGGAATGCAGAAACCCCACTTTCTCCTGGTCACTGCTGAGATCTTAATGGTCAGTGGGTAGTGCAACCCACAGGGCAAAACCTACTGAGGACAATACAGGGAGGGCACTAGTACCCCAGTGCGCAAAGAAAAGATCCTGTTTCTTCTCTTTTTTTTTTTTTTTTTTTTCTGTGGAACCAGAGATTGAACTCAGGCCCTTGCACTTGCCGGGGAAGAGCTTATTCTGAGCCATCCCCCCAGCCCCATCTTTTATGATTTTAAACTTGCCCATTCCACCATTATTTCCATGCTGTTCCAAGAAAAGCACCTTAACCCTGCACTTCTCACTAGAAAAAATAACAGTGGACGAACCAAAGAGATGCACTTTGTCTTTGCCAACCCTTTTAAATTTGCTTCTGTTGTATCTTTAACCTTCACCATCCCCTCATACGGGCAGTGGAGGATCTTGCCCATGTCCCCTGAGAATCTTGCCCATGTCCGCTACACTAACATTTCCACATAAAGCAGTCACTGGAGTTAAATGACCATAGCTGGCTTCCCATTTCAGAGTGTCACTCCTTGTGATTACCACCTGCTGGCCAATACAATCTACATACTTCTCCTCTGTTAAGACTCTTTACTCCTCCTTACTCTGTAAAGAAAGGAGCTCTACAATTAGTGACACTGACAAGGGAAAACTTTAGCATATATTAAGACTTCCCAATAGTACTTCGGAAAGAGCTTAAAACTGTATTTTCACTGCATTCTTAATCTCTTCAACTTTTACACTGTTATTTTAAAGCATAGGGGGTTTCCCTAATTATGTTTTAAATTTCCACAAAAGAAAGAATTTTTCTCATCGTGTAATATTTCTATCATCTCTAGCACTCTGCTTTGCTCAATCATACACAGAAGAGTTAATGCTTTCACTGTCAAGGTGAAACTGTCAGTATGCTCAGGGATAAGGGTTCAATCCCCAGCAGGACATGCCAGCCCTACCCTCAGGGTGTGCTGAGACAGTGATTGAGACTAGGCCTGGTGTCACATGCCTGTAATCCCAGTGCTTGGGAGGCTTAAAACAAGAGGATCACCATGAGTCCAATCTGTGTAGTGAGATCCTGTAACCCTGAAGATCCTATACTAAATACATAAATTAAAAAAAAAAAAAGAAACTGTCAGTAACTGTGTAAATTTACCTATATGTAAATGAACTTCAACAACAACAAAAAGTGTTTAATATGTAGTTCATATATGATAAAAGTCAAAGAGAATTCATAAACCCAATAACAACACATTAGCCTACCATACCTATGGGGATAAATCCTAAGACTCAGTGGATGCCTGAAATTGCAGAGAAAAATGAATTATACATATATATTGACAATACTGTAAATACATGCTTTAGGTTTGGTAAGATTAATAACACTAAAATAATATATTTATAAACTGTAATGAAATTGCCAGTAACAGCACTACTTCTACATGTTAATATTACTCTTAAATAAATAAGGATTATTTGATGGGCCTTGTGACAACACTAGAGTCAATCTGAGAACCCAGTCAGCAAGTAAGTAACTAAAAGCCAGACTTCAATATGCAGACAATGAAAAGAGGGATGATTCATCTTCCAGGCAGGAGAGAATGGGGTGACATAAAATTCCATCATAGCACTCAAAACAACATGAAATATAAAAGTTATAAATTATTTCTGGGATTTTGCATGTTGTATCTTTAGACTGTGGTTGACCTACGGTACCTAAAAACTCAAAAACCGAAACATGGATATGGGGAAACTCCTGGGTCCTGATGTATTTAATCATCTGAAACATTACTGAAGACTGTAAATATTATTGGACTGCCACAAAGATCCCTAGAAAAACAGAGAGGAAGAAAATCAGAAAACGCAATATAGGAATCCAGGTAAAAGAGGGAAATTGACTTACAGCATAATTGTTTTACTAGCTCAATACCCTTAATCCAGTTAGCAGAAAACATAGGATTCACATCTGCCATTAGCCTTCTATTACTGCATTTAGAAGGTAAATCTTAAGTCCACTATGTAAGTGACTTTCAGTCTGAAGCACAGCTGCTTACGGTATAAATCAAAACTAAAATACACTTGCAGTAGATACTATAGCAACATTCAATGCTAAAAATACTGAAACAAAAGATCTCTGAGATCAACTTTTCTAATTGTTTCCTCAAGAAAACAAATGATAAATCATTCATTTAGAAATAAAATCTTCTACAACAGTATCTGTTACAGCTTTTTATTTCTAACAACTATAACTTTCAATGCAACAGCTGTACTTTATACAGATTTTGCAATTTAATTTTAGCTTTCATGATATCTAGACTCTAATCAGTCTTTAAAAGAGAAATTACAAGCCTAAGACAAAATTGTTTTTACACACCATTTAAAGGATTGCCCATCATACGAAACACTATGCCAAAGAATTCTGCATAAAATTTCAGAGAAATACAGCTCTTCAATACTTATTTTCCCACCAACTAAAAAAAATACTTTGCAAACAACTTAGGGGGTAGCCATTATAATAATTTTTAAATTACCAAACTTAAACATGTGGTTCAAATTTGGTATTTTTAATATAATTAAAATCTTACTTTTGATGTGACTTCATTGCAACACAATTTCATTAACAAAATTTTACACTAGATGTGATTCACTAAGTTTAGTTTGTACTGCCTTACAGATGCTACATGCAATGACATTTACAGAAAAGTCAGCAGTGACATCTCCAAGAAGTATAAAGCAAATCAATCAAAGTAATATAAAAAGAAAATCTTATCTGTTTGAATAAAAAGAGGATCAGATCTTGACCTTTAAGAATCAAAGGAACTTTAAATTTTGATGTGATAAAACATGCAAACCTGCAATAACTCACTCTTTGAATAAAGATTTCCATCAGTAACAATGTAAACACCTATTTGAGAAAATTCGACTACTGTAACAAATCTCTTGCATAAATTGTGTCCAATGATGTTGTATTTCCATCACCACTCCAACCTTCAAAAATATCTAGACATGAATCTCAGTAATCCACACTCAAACTATTTGTGATCCTCCATATTATTATCCCACTGTCAAATATCCTTATTTAAATGAGAAGTACTTTGGTCAATGAGAAGCTTCACATAGATAATTGGTAACAACACTATAGTTATAATTGAGGCATTCCTAAATGTCCTATTAATTTGTGTCCTAAATCATTATCATTTCTAAGCTCAACCCCTTAATACACTTTGAAACTTCTTTTTTTGGTCTTCAGGTTATTGGGCTCCATGCTTATTCCACTTGATTGGGAAGCTAGCCCATTGATTCTTTGATTTTTTTTTTTTTTTTGGTGGAACTGGGAATTGAACTCAGGCCCTTGTACTTGCCAAGCAAGTGCTTATTCTACTGAGCCAGCTCCCTAGCCCTGAAATTTCTTTTTCTAAACCAAAACAGTACATAATGTATTATAAATATATGGTGTGAAGTGAAGAATTCTACAGTTATACTGTTCTAAAATATTAACTAGGCCAAGGTGGTTCCTAGTGCCGTCTAGATGCTTCATACATTTATACACCTAGGGATTTTTTTTTTTAATCTAGGTACCTCTATCATCTGTTGATAAAAAGAAGTTTAAATCTCTTTTAATAATCTAAAGCTCTACTTAGGCTCTCTTTTCCAAATACTCCCTCTTCCTCTGATATTGCTGATGATTCTATTTCCCATTTTTTCACATCAGAAAGACTGCACACATGAAGTATGCTCACACATATCTGTGTCTGTACATGTGCACATGTGCACACACACACACACACGCCCCCAATGAATATGGCCCATTTTTAGGACAGGGCTGCCAATAAAGAAATCTAAGCTTGTCAGTGTCCATTTTCTCTTACAAGTTTTCACTGCCCTCTAAGGTCTTCATACTTTTGCTAACCCAACAATACTTAGGTTCTATAATTTTTCCAAAATGTTACCTTATCTGCAGGAGGTTCAATCTATTAACAGCTTATCCCACCCTTTCAAAAGTAACTTTTTCTTCAGAGTTACCGGTTGCCTACTAATCTCTCTGAGATACAATACTGAACCCAGATTACCCCAACAAAGATATATACAACGTTGGGTTTTTTTATTTCTTTTGTGTTTGTACCCTAGGAATTAAACTCAGGACTTTGCACTTGCCAAGTAGGCACTTACACCATACACAGTTTTCTGAAATATGGTACTAACTAGCACAAGTTCATGTAACTTAGGGCCAGGGCTGGGGAGACAGCTCAGTGGTATAAGCACTTCCCTGGCAAGCACAAGGGCCTGAGTTCAATCCCTAGTTCCGCAAAAAAAAAAAAAAAAAAAAAAACTTAGGACATAATATAATTTCAGCAAAATGAAAATTATTAATAATACTGGTGGTTTAGGATTATTCTGAGAGCTATGATAGAAGATAAATTTAAGTGATCAGTTAGGGGCTAATTTACCGATCTAGAGGTTACACAGCAGAGTAACAGGCATGTAGAAAATTGGACTGGCCATGGAGATGATTAAATCAACAAGCCCTATCCATATTAGAAAGGCATGTTAAAGGGGAGGCCACAAACATTTTGTCTAGAATAATACACATCCTGAATACATGACATCATCAATTTTCTTCTCTATACTTCTTATCCTCCTTATCATCAAGGTCTACCCTCAAGAATTGGAAAGTCTGAGCCGGGCGTGGTGGCGCACACCTGTAATCCCAGCACTTGGGAGGCTGAGGCAGGAGGATTGTTGTGAGTTCGAGACCAGCCTGAGCTACAAAATGAGCTTAAGGACAGCCTGAACTGCATAGTGAGACCCTGTCTCAAAAAGACAAAAAAAAAAAAAAAAAAAAGAATTGGAAAGTCAATAATCATGTCAAAACTCCTCCAACCAAGATGGGGAGATGGTTCAGTGGGCTAAGCACCTGCATAGCAAGTACAAGGACCCAGGTTCAACCCTGATACCACATGCCTTGCCAGCCCCAAAACTGGGGCATGGTGTGAGACAGGAGGATCACTACCAGTCCAAGCAAGGCCCTATACTAAGCCTGCCCCAAATCAATCATTACATTCTGGTCAACTCAGCTAAAGTGGAATTGATCATTTTTAGAAGGGATAAAACAAGTATTACCTAGCAGGTTTTTTTGTTTTTGTTCTGTTTTTATATATTTAGTATAGGGTCTCACTACACAGATCAGACACATAGTGATCCTCCTGTTTTCAGCCTCCCAAGCACTGGGATTACAGATACTTGTACTCACCACCACGCCCAGTCTCAACCTCAGTACACCCAGGGGGCAGGGCCAGCATGGCAGGCCAGGGATCAAATCCCCCAGTCCCTGCATCTGCCTGGGCAGGTGCTTTAATCCATGAGCTATCTGGCCAGCCCTACTTAGCAGTTTTAACATTGCTACTTCAAAGCTTCTAAACTGTGGGGACGAGGCACAAGTAATACTGCCTAGGTTTTGAAGTACTTGTGCCAGCACTGAGAAAAAGGAGTCTGGCCTTTCTCACCTCAGCCAAGTTTACAACCTCCAACTGTAGTAGCTGAAGCTTGTAGCAACAGTAATTTACACATCAACCTAACTTTATCCCTATTCAAGGCTACATGCACACTTTCAGTCCAAAACAAACCACTGATGGAACAGTATTTATTAGAATCTAACATCTCTACAGTGGACTCACTTTAAAAATAAAACTATTTATGGTTCAATATAAAATGTCATTGTTTTCTACAGAATACCTGCAACCATCTTTAGACTAAATATCAGGTAAGGTTCATGTTTTGAGGAAAAAAAAAAAAAATCAAGACAATGGTCCTTAGAGATCAAAGTGATCTATAAAAAGAAGGAAATGATGGATAGGCCACTTTAGGTTCAGGAATAATTTCAAAGAAGACACTCTGTATTTGACTTTGCTTTTCAATAAAAAAATAGTCAACAAATATTTCCTAAACTTTCAGTCAACAAATCACACTTTTTAACCAACAAATATTTACTGAAGATCCATTTTTCCAGTACAATTTTACTCAGATAAGTCTCAAATTTGCACAATGAATTGAAATAAATTCACCAAATGGGAACTTGTTTCCATTCATTCATTTATTTTCACTCATTTTATTCAACAAACTGACAAGGGCTGGGGAGATAGCTCGGTAGCAAGTTCAAGGTCCTGAACTTGCCTGGCAAGTGCAAGGTCCTGAGTTCAATCTCTGGTACTGCCATAAATAAATAAATGAATGAATGAATGAATGAATGAATGAATGAATGCACCTCTGACGATGCAATACAAAAATTAATAAAACCAACTTGTTGCATTAATAAAGTCTTATAGTACAGTGATAGAATAGACAATCAGACAGTGATACATGTGCTAAGTGCTGATAGCAAAAAACCATGGCACTCAGGAAACACACTTTGGAGAACCTAACTTAGTCCCAGAAAAGCTAACTGCTTGCTATCTGTGGGCCATATCAAGTAAAAGGAGTGGTTTTCATGTGGATTAATCTATATCTTTCTGAAATTTGTGTTGATAATTCAACCTACAGTCATTTTCTGACTTGGGACAAACACAGGAAAACAGAAAATGGGTGGAAATAGTTCTGATTCGCTGCTGGTACCTGGAGGACGGAGGATCATCCACAGGCCCTTCACATATCTCTGTACACCTCTTAACAAAGACTCTTCCAGACTATCTTTTCAAGGATGCCTATACAGTATACAGCTTTAGATCCAGCAGCTCCTCTTAGAGCAGAAGCAGATATATTTGTTTTCTGACCAGCATAACATGTAACTGCTCTCCCTCAGGGATGAAGATTGGCCAGGATCACTATCAGCCTTCTTACACAACTTGGGGTTTCCACTGCTTAGAATTTCCTAAACTTAGGTTCTCTCACCAATGATTCAAACCCTCTCTATGGACAGATACAAACCTACCACTGTCTGTATGGCCCCTGTGGCTCCAAGGAGACAGAGGAACAGCTGACTGCAAACTTGAAGCTCATGATGTTTTCTGTGCCAGGAGTTGTCCAGCAATGTATATGAATATGTAGCACACTAATGTGTGAATATACATTGCAGAAAAATCATGTACTCATTATAGCTCTTTTTTTTTTTTTCAGCAACAGGAATCAAGCTCAGGAGCTTGTGCTTTCCAGGCAGGTACTATGCCACTGAGATATATTCCCTGGCCCCTTGTCATAGTTATTGAAACCTAAAAATAATGTTTCCCTTTAATAAAATAAGATAAGACACATCTGCAATTTCTGCCATAAAACACAGATAGCTAATGGTAAAGGAACAGGAAAAGGAAGAACAGGTAATCTAGTGCACACAATTAATCATGTCATTATCAGCCCATTTAAATCTAGATAGCTAACTTCATACTAAAAATTAGATAAGTAGGTTCAAAATACTGACAGCATATCCTTAGGCAGTAAAATAACACTTCTCTCCTTCCTCATAAAAAAAGGAAAATATCTCAGAAGATTTTGCTGGGAAGCACAGGCAGGCAACCTAATACAAATTTACCTACTTTTTGATTTGCAAAATTGTACTTTACCAAAATGTCAGGAGGTAAGTAGTAGTTCAGACAGATCAAAAATCCGAAGAGAACAAAACAATCTTGATTTACACCACAGGAGACAACAGTACTTAGCAAGTTCTTGCTAAATGTTTTTGGAATATGCAACCATTTCCTACAAACACTGTGACATTAGTGTACGTTCCAGAATTAGTATCACAGCAAAGAAGAAAACACTACTCTGCTTTGCTGTTTCCCATGACAAAAAAGTCATATAAAAATGTATGCAGGTGGAAGAATTATCCTAATCATCACCCAAAAGAATAAGAAATAGGCCATCTGAATACAGAAAATCTTAAGCAAGAATTTTTATTTGTAGCCAGGCTTTATAGTGATTGCCATCAGAAATTGATTCACTGAGTCTACCAATACCAGTACCAGGAAGAATGTAAGTCAGCAGAGAGGAAAACAGCACCAAGACACAGCATCCCTGGAAATGAGCTTCTCATGCATGTGCTTTAAGTCAAATTGCAATAAATGATTTCTATCTCATGCATACCTAACTCTTAAGACTTCATATATTCCAGCAACATTCGCCAGCCTACTTTACTACACTTCTTTTCTGGAGCTTAATTTATGCAGCATAAGACTCTCCACCATGTTGGCTTTATTAGACTTGTAACAAAATAGCACTCTGTTTTCAGTCATTTATTTTGCCAAATAAAAACCAGCAGATTCTCGGCCCAACAGTGTATCAAGACCGTCTGTCACTTCTATTCTAACAGCCAGCAGGCAAGCTAAAAGAAGGAAAGAAACCAAAAACAGCAGCAGCCTCCTGGCAGAAAAAAAATGCCCTGAGATTGATGATCTGTTACCTGCTTCAAAAACTTTTCTGGTCGTTGGCAAAACACTCCAGGCTTGAAAAAAAATTTTAATCACTTTGTTAAAAGTAAACTTACATTTTTTTAGTCATATTTTGAGGAAGAGAAAAAGCTATGTAATATGAGGAATGGAAGTGCTGTAGACAAATACCAGCAGAAAGGTCAGTTAAAGAAAAATCCTGTGCTACTTAAGTGTATATGCTACCAGCTGTAACCTGCAGGCCTGGGAGAAAACCTGTTTATGAGTATGTCAGAAAACCTATACTTAAAAACTCTTAAATTATTTTCCAGTTCTTTTGCACAATATATCATCATAATTTATCTTCAACTATTTTATCCAAAATAAACTTCCAGAGGAAAATTTCTTTTAAAAAAAAAAAAAAAAGCATGCATCATGTAAAAACTATTGCAAGAGGACATAAAATCATCAAATTTACCTGATCTCAAAAAAAACTCATTTTACTACAAATGTCACCGTATGTCACATGCCTACCAGAAGCTTATATAGTAATCTGAATCCTCTCATGTGTTCTTGTTTTGTCAGAGAAGAGGCAGCATATTAACCTCCTTTCTTCACAATTAACCTACCTTTGTTTTCTGCTTCTATAACAAAATACCTCAGAGACTAAGCAATTTATAAAAACAGAAATGTATTTCTCAGAGTTCTGGAGGTGGAGAAGTTTAATATGCAGGCACCACATCCAGTATCGGGCAAAGGCTTTCTGGAGGTGTCCTGACACACTAGCAAAGCGAGAAGCAAATGTTGTGTCCTCTCACCACAGATACAAAAAAGCAAGCTGTAGAGCCTGCCAACAGACCAGCAGGAACAGCTTCTTCCTTAAGAGCTTCAATCTCTCAAAGGAAAAAGGAGCTCAACTCACTTAATCATCTCTTACAGGTCCTACCTCTTATTATCATATTGAAATTCAGAGTACACAGTCACATCACAGCACAACTCAACAAGGACAAGGAACCTTTAGGCACAACTGCGATAGTATCACTTGTGGGAGCAAACTCTATTCATCAACCCACAGGCACTGAAACTTGAGAGATAAATTGCAAAGTTTCTTAAAAGACAAACAGTAGATTCATTCATTAAACATAATTTATGTTACAAATACACATATTCTCAAATACCTCACAATGCTGTATTCTAATATAAACAGAATAGACAAATTAAAGAAACACAAAAGGGAGTTTTATCATCAAAAGATAAAACTCATTGCTACTGAGCAGAAAAAAACTCTACCCAGCAAATAATTATAATAAATTTCATTTAACACTCCATACTTTTAAAAAACTATTAAAACTATTGATGCTATTTATAAGCAATCAATTTCTATAGTGTACTGTATTTGCCTAATTAATCAGAATATGAAATTATGAACTCTTACTAATACACCCTATGCAATAAACCGCTAAACACAATACTGCACACACAATGTTATTTAATCAACATTTAGCTATGTTGTAAACTGTCTAATGATGTCAGTACCAGGCTTAGCACTTTTCAGGTCAATGCTGGACATTGAAAGTATAAAGATGTTTCGGAAAAGAAAAAAGATGTATCATCAACTACATTAAAATCATAAAAAGCTATTTCCTACTGCTGTACTTGAAATAAATGGAGTGCATCATTTTTTCTTTCTAAAATGGGTTTTAATTCAGAAAGAAGCCTTATTTTTCAGCAGCTACCTCACCACATCCCTATTATAACTCATCAAGTGGAAATAATAATAGCTAAGATTAATTGGACTCCAATTGCACAACTGATAACTGCTTTTTACTTATTCCCACTCATCACAGGCACTTCAGATATGTGATTGGTCTAAACTTTAAGAGATGAAAAGCACATCTCAGAAAGACAGTCTGCCATAATAACTCCCTATATCAACATGCCTTCTTGTTACCATGGTTTCATTCATTCTGTACTCTCTGCCTGCAGTGCTCTTCCCCTTCTTACTAACTTCCCTATCCATTTCTACTACACAACTTCCCCTAGGACATCATCCTTATTATGACACTAATACGGCTTCAAAGCTCTCATACACTGGTTGAGCAAATAAATGAATTAAATTAATTAAAACTGACCTAGGCTTACTGTTTAAGAAATTGGAGGGCCAGAAAGATAGCTCAGTGGCCTAAAGCCCTTGCTTAGGCAAGCTTAGACAGGTGCAGGGGACCACAGTTCAATCCCCAGCACAACATGCCACATGCCAGCCGTGCCCCTAGGGTGGGCTGAGCTAGCCAAAAAGTAAAAGAAAAAAAAAAAAAGTTGTACAAGAAAGTCTTTCTAAAATGGAACCCAACCAGTCTGATTTCTAAATAATATATAATGTAAAAGACAAGAAAAAAGTCATTCATATATTTAAGAAAATGAACATCCTAAAACAATTTTTAATTATTTCAGTTATGTAGTCACATTCTTCTCTAATACTGCTTTTAAAAGCAAATGGCAGCAAAACTGGCCAACATAAGTTTGTGCTCCAAATAAGAGGGTGACCAATCTCCTCTCACTGACTCAGAGCCTGCTCTCCTCACTGCAGCTCCTCCTGTATGTCTCCTTTCTTACCCCATTACTCCTCTACCATTTGCGATCACTATGGAAAGCTGTTGTCCTTACTGTCGTGATTTGATCAACAGAAAAGAACTTGCCAAGGCAGCCTTCCAGGAGACATTGCTGCACCTGGCTGAAATCTAAAAACATTAACATTCATTCCATATTCTAAGTGTATCTACACAAGTAGCCTAGAATTATTTACAGTGCTATCAATTAGACCAATGTTGCTTAGTTATGGAAAGCAAAATACATAAAAATGATGTACACAGCAGGACTGAGAGGAAAGAAAACGTGCCCTGGCATAGCAAATAGTTTTAACTACTAACTTCACCACCATGACCTTGGATGAGTCACTTAAGATTCTCCTCAGCCAAGTGTGGTGGTGCATACCAGTAGTCTGGGCATATTGGGAATCTGAAGCATGAAAATCACAACTTTGGGCAACTTAGTCACTTAATTTTAAAACTAAAGGCTGGGGATATAGCTCAGTGTGAAGGCCCTGGGTTAACCCCCACCCACCCCCCAATTCTAGGGGAAAAGCTTTCCTCTATACCTCTATAAAACTACCTATTATCATCTACCTTTTCTATCTTAGCCATGCTTGGTGGTACTTCCCTTTAATTGACACTACTTGAAAGGCTGAGGCAAGAGGAGCATTTGAGCACAGACATTCAAGACCAGCCTGGGCAATACAGCAAGGCCTTATCTGAAAAATAACAAAAATTTAAAAATGAAATCAATCTCACACAGAAAATATAAGGTTAAATACCACACTAGTACAGACACATAGTGGATCTGCTGGCATCCTGCCTCACCATCTGAGAACTTAAGTGGATGCTAGGCAAATACAGGATCCTGCTGAGTTCTACCCTAGGGCCACTAGCACAGAGGTGTGGGAGATCTGCTGGCATCCTATCTCATTGTCTGAGAACTTAGGTGGACAACAGGCAGCTACAGAGAATAGCTGAGTCTGGCCGGCATGCAGCACTGGTGAGTAAGCACAGTGGATGCTCTAGAGCACTATCCCAAACTCTGAGAGCGCAGGTGGTCTCCAGGCAGCTACAGGGTCCTGGTAAGTCTGGCCCATGCTCACCATCTGAACAGGAGCTTCAGCCAGCCTCCCCCACCAGTCATCAGAGCCTTAGTAAGTTCTACCCAACACCCCTTCTATTATAGTAGGAACCTTAAGGACACACTACATACCCTCTCCAAGCACTGCTAAGCATAGGTGATCATTGGGAGCCTCGAAAAATGCCAAAATGAGAGAGAAAAGGCAATTGCAATTCTACCGCCCACCCAGAACAAGTCCAGGAGACAAGGACATAGAAAAATTTGGAAATCAAACACTTGAAATTTCTGAAATGATAGCAATTGAAGCAAAGAAACAAGTCTATCAGGCTATTAAAAATAAATAAATCAGAAATAATCTTTGAGGTCAATAAAGAAATGATAACAATCATGAAAGAATTGCTCAGTACATCCAAAGAAGACACAGATTAAAATAAGAATAATATTGAATGAACAATACAGGAAAGCATCAAAATGCACAATTTAAATAGATATCCAGGAAATAAAGAATTTCATTGAAAGCTGGAAGAACCATTTGAATGAAACTGAAGACAGACTTTCTCAAAGACAGTAGTACAGCTAATGAACATAAAAGGAAAGATCACTCAAAACTAACAGGGAGCTAAGAAATAACAATTCAGGAGCTACAGATGATACAAAGAAAAACAATATAATTATAAGTGTCAGGAGATGGCTCAGTAGAATAAACTCTTTCATGGCAAGCACAAAGGCCCGAGTTCAAACCCCAGTTCTGTCAAAAAATAAATAAATAATAATAGGTGTCAATGAAAAAGCAGGATTTGGCACACTGACATAAAGACTCTACAGAAGTAGTAGCAAGCATGAGAAAAGAACCTGACAGACAGACAAGTGAGGCATATAGAACTCCAATCAGCCATAATCAGAATAAATCTATACCTAGACGCATAATAACCAAAGCCCCAGAAATTCAGCAAAAGAACAGATTAAAATCTGTTAGAGACAAGAAGCAAATCACCTACAATGGAACACTCATCAGAGTCACAGCAGATTTCTCAGCACAAGCCACCAAATCAAGAGCTTGGAATGAAGTATTTCTGATCCTGAAAGAAAATAACTTCCAACACAGATTGATGCACCCTGCAAAGCCATCTATCACATTCAATGATGAGATAAGACTGTGTCATGATAAAGAACTGAAGAAATTCATGACCTTCAAACAAACACTACAAAGAGTGCTGACAGATACACTAGAAAAACAGGAACAACCACAATGTCAAAAACAGGAACAAAAAAGAACTACCGAGAAGAACAAGTAATTAAAAAATGGGAAAAGTACTGAATGTATGGCAGGAAAATAACATGAAAAAGATAAGCAAATGTATAATATATATAATATATGTAAAACGTGTGTGTGTGTGTGTGTGTGTGTGTGTGTGTGTGTGTGTGTATATATATATATATATATGATGTAAATGGCCTCAATTCACCAACCAAAAGAAACAGACTGGTAAAGTTGATCAAGAAACAAAAACCATTAATATGTTATACACAACAAACACATGTAAATCAACAGGAAATTCACAGATTTAAAGTCAAAGGATGAGAAACAATATTGTGTTTGACAGGAACCCAGAAAAAAAAGCCAGAGTAGCTATTCTGGTTACTGACAATATCAACTTCAAACCAAGAATGATTAAAAGAGATAAAGAAGGTCACTACATAAAAAAGGAAGAGATAATAATCATAAACATATACATACCCAATGTAGGAGCACCCAACTACATAAGACAAATTTTAATAGACATGAAAAATCAAAGGAACAATAGTAGGATTTTAACACACTACTGTCACAAAGAGATAGGTCAACTAAGCAAAAAAACCAGCAGCAAAATAATAGAACTAAAGTTGTGAAGAAATGACCTTCATAGACTTTTACAGAGTCTTTCACCCAAGAACAAGAGAATGCATATTCTTATCAGCCACCCATGAGACATTCTCCAAAACAGACTATACACTAGCACATAGAGCATGCTTAAGTAAACACAAAGGAATTAAAAGTATCCCACGCGTACTATCTGGACACAGTGCAATGAAACTGGAAATTACTGACAAAAGAAGCCATAAAAACACCATAAACACACATAGAAATTAAATAACAACCTCCTAGAAAACGAGTGGGTCACAGATGATCTTAAAGAAAATTAAAAAATATTTCTAATCAAATCAAAATGCACATACAACTTATAGAAACCTGTGGGATACAATGGGAGCTGTCCTAAGAGGCTTTGGGGCCGGGGAGATGGCTCAGTAGTGCTTCCCTGGCAAGCACAATGGCCTGAGTTCAATCTCCAGTTCCTCAAAAAAAAAAGGAAATTTATAGCAGTAAATTTGCACATTTTGAAAACAGAACAAGCCACACAAAAGATCCTATGCAGCACCTCAAGCTCCTAGAAAAATAAGGTCAAATCCAGGCCAAAGCCCAAAGAAGGCAAGAGATTATAAATATTACAGCACAAATTAATGCAATGGAAATGAAGAAAAAATACAAAGAATTAATGAAGAGTTGGTTAAAAACTCAAACTCATACGCAGAGAACACGGGCAGGGGAGATAGCTCACAAGCCCAAGGTCCCAAGTTTGATCACCAGTACTACATGCCCTGCTGGCTATGGAACACCAGATATGTTCTCCAAGCCCCTAAACCAGGAGTGGTGGTGCAAGCCTGTAATCTCAACACTGGGAAGGCCGAGACAGGAGGATCACTACTAGTCTGAACAATGTAGCCTGAATCAAAAAAAATTAAAAAAAAACAGAAAAGAAAAAAGCAAGAAAGACACAAACAAACTTCTTAGGGCTAGGGACATAGATCGGCAAGCTAAACACCTGCCTGGCAAGCACAAGGAAACAAGTGTCATTCTCAGTGCCACGTGTCATGCTCATCCCACAAGCCGGGGTACATCGCACCGGCCCCATTTCCGGCATGTTGCCGCATGCCTGGAATCCCAGCACTGGGGAAGCTGACACAGGAAGATCACTTTGAGTCTGAAGTGTTCAGCAAGACCCTATCACAAAACAAAACAGAAAAAAAGAAAGTAATCCAGAACATCAATACCTACTTCCAAAATCTTTAGTCTCATAAGATGGAAAACATGAAGAAAACGGATAGTTTCCTACATAGATATGAACTGCCGAAGTCAAGTCAAGAAGATATAAAAACTCTGAATAAACCAAAAACATGAAATAAGATTGAAAATACAATAAAAAAAAAAGAAACCAACAAAGAAAAGCCCAGAATTTGATGGAATCACAGCTGAATTCTACAAGAAATTTATAAAAGATGTAATGCCAAGTTTTCTCAAACTCTTCAATGAAAATGAAAGGGAAACAATTCTCCCAAACTCCTTTCTTGAGACAAGCATTATTCTGATACCAAAACCAGAGAAAGACCCAACTAAAAAAGATTACTACAATCCATCTCTCTAATGAACATAGATCTAAAAATCATAATAAAATATTAGCAAACAGAATGCAGAACACCATCAAGAAGATTATAGGGGCCGGGGAGATGGCTCAGTGGAATAAGCGCTTTCCTGGCAAGTGCAAGAGTCTGAGTTCAATCCCCGGTTCCGCAAAAAAAAAAAAAAAAAAGAAGATTATAAATCAGGACCAAGTGAGATTCCTCCCAGGAATGCAGGGAAGGATGAATAAAGGCAAATCCATAAATGTAATACACAAAACATCAACAGAGCTACATGACCATCTCAATAGATACCAAAAGAAAGAAAAGGTTTTGAGAAAGTTCAAAACTCATTCATGATAAAAATGCTACAGAAAACCTAGTAAAAGCTATCTATGAGAAACCCAATAACCAACACTATATGAAATGGAAAAAAACTGAAAGCCTTCACTTTAAAATCAGGAACAACATAAGGATGTCCACTGTCTCCACTCCTACTCAATATAGTTCTGGAAATATTAGCCAGAGCAATTAGAGAAGAGAGAAAAATAAAAGGAATAAGGATTGGAAAGAAAAAAGTGAAATTATCAATATTTGCAGATGACATGATGATCTATATAAGAAAACCCCAAAAACTCCATGCCTTTCACAATAATATCAGAAAAAAATGAAATTGTTATGAATCAATCTCACAAAGGAGGGCCAATCAAATAGCTCAGTGGAATAAAGCACCTGTAAGGAGGCTCAGGGGTCACGGGTTCCATGCCAAGGCCTGCTGTGTTGGCCCCACCCCCAGGGCATGCTGAAATGGCAATTGAGACTGGGCATGGTGATGCATGCCTGTAATCCCAGCTCTGGGGAGGTTGTATACAAGTGGATCACTGTCAGTCCAATCTAGAAGTGAGAGTCTGAACACCCTGTAGACCCTTGCCTAAAATCCCAAAAAAAAAAAAAAAAAAAATCTCACAAAGTAAAAGATGAACCCAATGAAAACTTCAGGACTCTGAGAAAAGAGAACAAAGAGGATTCCAGAAAATGGAAAGGCATTTCTTGCTGGATAGGAAGAACCAACATTGTGAAAATGGCCATACTCTCAAAATTATAACACAGATTCAATGCAATCCCAATTAAAATACCTTTAGTGTATTTTAGTACACTAAAAAGATTTAGTGTACTTCACAGATCTAAAGAAAATATTCCTAAAATTCACCTGGTAACACAAGATACCTAGAATAGCAAAAACAATCCTGAGCAACAAAGGTAAGCCTGGAGGCATTATAATTCCTGACCTGAAATTAGACTACAGAGTTACTGTGACAAAATCAGCATGGTCCTGCCATAAAGACAGACCTGACAGATCAAAAGACACAGACGCAACTACAAACACACTCAGCCACTTATCTATGACAAAGGACCAAACAGGTTCACTGGAAGAAAGATAGTCTTTTTAATAAATGGTGCGGCAAAAACTGACTCTGCACATGCCAAAGGCAAAAACTAGACCCATGTCTATCACAATGCACTAAACTAGAGTCAAACTAGATCAAAGATTTAAACATAAAACTGAAACACTTAATCTCCTGGAGGAAAATGTAGGTAAAAATCTTAAAAACATGTGGGTAAGTAAAGAGTTCATGAACAAAAACCAAACCACAGAGGAAAAACTTCAAAGAATCAACATTTAGCATTTCATCATTTTGAAAAGTTTCTGCATGTAAAAGAAATCAACAAGTAAAAAGAAAACCCACAAACCGGGGAAAAAATTATAGCCAACTCAACTGCCCCTCTGACAAAGAAAGGCCTTTATAAAGAATTTTTTTAAATCAGGCCCCCTAAAATTAAAAGACCCAATCCAAAACGGGCATTGGAGATGAATATACACACTTCTCAGAGGAAAAAATAAAAGTGGCAAGTAAATATATAAAAAGGTGTTCAAAATCATTGTTCACTTGAAACTGCAAATTAAAAACAACACTGAAGGGCCTGCCAAATAGCTCAGCAGATTAAAGAGCCTGCAAGCAGGCAGAGGAGCCAGAGGTTCAATCCTCAGGCCTGCTGTGCCACCCCTGCCTCCGCAGCACACTGAGATAGCAATGAGACTGGCCTGGTGGGGCATGCCTCTAATCCTAGCCCTTGAGAGGCTGTGAAGAGGCAGATCACTATGAGTCTGATTTAGTAGTGAGACCCTGAACACCCTGTACACCCTTCCCTAAAATACAAAAATAAATAACAAAACAACACTAAGATAGCATCTCACCCCAGGAAGAATGACTATTATTAAAAGTCAACCAATAATAAATCACAGAGGGACCCTACAAAAAAAGGAACCCTTCTCTACTACTGGTGGGAATGCAGACTGACACAAATACTATTGAAATCAATGTAGAGATTCCTCAAAAAGCTAAGATTGGAGGTCCCATTCAATGCAGCCATTCCCCTCCTGGGTAGTTTTCCAGAAGAACTAACAACATCATACCACAGTGATATAAGTGCATCCATGTTTATAACTGGATAATTTATCATAGCTAAATCTTGGAAGCAAAACAAATGCCCATCAACTGAAGAAAGGAAAAAGATGTGATATTTTTACAGAATGGAGTATTATTCAGATACATGAAAGGATAAATTTGTTGATTTTATCATTAAATGGATGCTACTAGAGGCCATACTCTTAAGTAAAATAAATCAGACCTACATATGAAAATATCATATTGTCTCACTATTGTAAAAACCTGAAAGAGTAAATAAAATGTGAAGGGTGCAACAGATACGATGAGAAGGTACAGGAGACGGAGTGGAGAAAGGAGATCTATCTGTGTATGTATGCAGCATGGCTTGGATAACTGTACTGTGAATATCTGCAGGTATATGGAAAGGAGCAGTTAATGCTTTTTTTTTTTTTTTTTGTCTTTTTTTCATTCTTTTTCCCTCTTTCTTAATTTGTTATAATTCTCTATCTTTTTTTTATTTCTTTGTACAATTTTGCATGCATGTATGTGGTAATCTGAACTACTCAACTGAAGACAGCACGACCCAATACAAAAAAACTATTGAATTCATATTTTGTTCAGCGAAATTCTCTATCATTACTAATTTTTTTAATTACTACTTTGTAATCTCATTAAAAAGGACAAACTAGGCCAACTCCGCCACCCTCCTCGATCCTGTCCATGCCCCCACAAGCCCAAGAGACTGGCCTGAGACAGCAGCTGACTCCAGCAACCTCCTGGATCCCACCCCAAGCTCTCAGTGAGTGGGAATTTGCATGACTCACAAGGCTTCCCAGATCAGTGAGCGTGTGGTGAGTCTGAGGGAGAGTCTTTGGCTTCTTCCCACCCGCACTACCTGGATCCCCACCCCGAAGGCCTCCAAACCAGTAACCTGCCGGAAACCTCAGGACCCACTCACCAGCACCCCAGATCCCCTGCCCTAAAGCCCGCTGAGCGAGTGGGAATTTCCCCGAATCCCTGGGCATCAAAGTTCAGTGAGTGTAGAACTCCAAGCCCACCAAGCCCGAGAGACATTTCCCTG